>VZTR01032530.1:9806-28909 GCA_013400775.1 Chaetops frenatus | reverse complement strand
CTCCTTCTCCACTGACCTTGGTGTGTGCAAAAGTTGTTTCTCTTACATATCCTCACCCTGCTTTTCTCTGAGCAGAATTACATCTGCACAATGACTTTTTATTTCCTTCATAAGCATGTTATCAGAGAGACACTACTACCTTCTCTAATTGACTCAGCCTTGGCCAGTGGTGAGTCCACCCTGGAGCTGGTTGGCATTGGCTCTGTCAGACATAGAGGAATTTTCTGGCAGCTTCTCACAGAAACCACCACTGTAGCTGCCACTACCAAAACCTGGCCACATAAATCCAATAAAGATGCGGACAAAAGGCTTGTCAAAATGTGGCAATGTTCATGGGTCCCATGACCTCTTCTATAGTGAGACATATTTTCTCTGTCTCTAAATGTGATATTTTTTCACCAGGAGAAGCATCTTCAGAAAACATGCTTTAATTTTCCTGATTCTCATCCTTTTGATGCCAGACAGCACTGCAATATACCACCATTGCAACCGCCACAATAAATATTTATTTAAATGGAAGAAAATCTTCATTAGTCAGTTTGTTACTATAGCTGTGTGATTAAAAGTCTCACTAACCCTCTTGCTCAATTTCAGTCTTCCAAGCAAGCAGCTGTCATAGTACCAGGGACTACCTTAGTCTTTTTGTTATCACTATTCAAGGTACAGTTCAGCATTAGCATTGGTTTTGTTCACTTCTTTCAGTTTCACTATCTTTTACCTAAAAACACTTGCTCACTGATCAAGAAGGAGAAAAAATTCAAATTTGAGAATTATGGATCTAGTCTACTTGAAGCAGAACCACAATCCACAGCCATAATAAGCAAGTGCCTTGAAATTATAAATGGTCCTCACCCACCATCTTCCAGCTCATGTGCTGTAGTAGGGCCTGAGCTGATCATCAAGAGAAAGAAACAGCACAGGCCTCTAAATCTGGGCAAAAATAATATTATTTTCTTTACCACTCTCTGATTATTTTACATCCTTAGTAGGTGCTCAAAACAATGTAGCTTTCTTCAGCATATTTTGAAGGTTCTTCCCTGATTCCCTTCCACCCACTTTTCATGAAAGAGTAGCCAAGTGTTATGTAAAAAACATTATTATGCGGGGAACAAAGGAGCAAAAGAAGAATTTCCGAATGTTAACAGCAACACTTAAATTACTTCTCTTAATGGCTTCAGTGAATTTTATAAGGAGCCATTGTTTTTTAGACCAATGGCTGGATGACCATCCCTATATATCTTGCATAAGATCTTTTCTTCAAAAAACCAATTCAATAATCCCAGGAGATCAGAATCGTATCAGTATATTTAACATGAAGTCTACTGAAATACAATATGAGGAATCACATAACTGTAGAATCATTTAAGTTGGAAAAGATAATTAAGATCATTGCGTCCAAGATGTAACCCAGCACTGCCAAGTCCACCACTAATCCATCTCCATAATTGTCATATATATATCTCTTAAACACTTCCAGAAATGGTGGCTCCACCACTCATATGGGCAGTCTGTTCCAACAGTTGAAATGGGATTTTCAAAGCCAATCTATGAAGGGCTTTAAGGACATCAACAGTGTTTTCAATCAGAAGTAATGATTTTAGCTCCAAAAGAAAGCCTTTATGAAGAGTCAGAAAACCTATGTTACAAAGAAGAGCTGAAATGAGGTTAAACAGCTGCCAATTTTGTGTGAGATAGGCTGAAAATTGTTAACTTCTGATGGTACATTGAGAAAGTCTTAAGGGCTTCTACTGCCTAAATGAAGCTTTGCAAAGGTAAAAATAGCTTACCTTCTTGAGTATGGCCGAGCTTTGAATACACTTCTAAGAATAAATTCCCTGGGGTGTAAAAACAACTGTAGAGGAGCTATTCAAAATACTACCTATTTTTGAGCTATAAACTGTTGATAGTAGGGCTTAAAGCCTAAATTTAAAATTTAAAATTCTGGCATAATTATTTCTTAATAGTTGCAGACTATGACAGGAGAAAAATATAAAGTTTTTTAACTAAACAGATGCCCATAGACAAGATTTATGACCTGTCATTTTGGGGTGGGGTTTTTGTTTTTGTTTTTTTCTTTTTTTCTAGTTTGCTTCAATGGAGCTTACAAATTTTCACCAAAACAAGTTTCTCACATACCAGATGCTTGTAAATCCAGAGCAGGTGTGCATGTGTGTTGACTTGATTTATGCTTCTGTGAAATAGGTGGGCAGCAGAGGGGAAAGAAAGATACAACAGAAAAAAAACCAAAATCACTTTCTACTCGCCCCATGTAGAAACACAAGTCCTACTCTTTTCTGTGTCTTTCCAGTTATGAAAAGAAATTAAAATAAGGTTTCTTTCTCTAAGATACATGGGAAATACTGTTGTGCTTCCACTGATTTTTTTTGTACCCATTTCTTACATTGAACTTTTCCTCCTCATGGAAATTTACTGTGTACATAGCTGCTAAGAAAAAAAAAAGTTATTTATCTTTACTCAGGAGGAATCTTGTCTGAAATCCAGTCCCTCAGAAAACTTCTGCACAAAGAGACATAAAACAATTTTAATTTTAACATCTTTTAACACTTCAGATTATGAAAAAGAGAAAAAGAGCGTGAATGTTCGAATGCTAGAGGAATTAGTTTTGCATAGTTCTTGGAGTAGTGCCTGAAGATCTTTTTAATAGTGGTTTATGAAAACAAAGTTTCACAAAAGTTTCTAAGACAAAATTACTACCAGTATTTTTCTGAATTAGTGAATATTTTTAAAAAGGCAATACCCCTCCAAAAAAACCCCAAAACCACAAGATCTTGGCCTTGTTGAACCCTATAATATTCCTGCTGTCCCATTTCTACAGCCTGTTTAAGTCTCTCTAGCTGGCAGCATTGTCCTTATGAGTATTACCTGGTCATTCCCCCACAGTTTGGAGTCATCTGCAAACTGAAAGAGACTGTTCTTAATCACCTCCTTCAGTCTGCTGAAAAACAATGGTAAATTATTTTTAATAATTTAAAAAATACTGCAATTTTTATAATTAAAATTTAATGATTAAAATTATTTAAAGGTCCTGTCACAGGACTTATTTGATATTCTGCTTGACAAAAAGCTTCAGTTAGAATATACCTTACCAAGTACACCCCTATATCTGATCATCCACCCTTGTTCTGCACCTGTCCATAGCATCCTTAGTGGGATACAGGAATGCAGTGACAGATAATGTCAAAAACTTTGCTGAAGTCCAAATAAAACATGGTCATGATTTTCTCTGACCACATATTTCATCATTTGATCACAGAAGGGAATCAGGCTGGTCAGGCATGATTTACCACTCAGTAAATTGAAGGTTTCTGTTTCCAATCATCTCCTGTATGTACCCATAAAAATGAGGTCCATAAGGACTTGCTCCAGCATCAAAGTCAGGCAACCATGGGTTGATTTTTCTTTTTCTTTTTAAAGATGGATGTGACATTTAACTTTCTGCAGCTGTTGGTACTCTCTCCTGAACTCCACAGAAACCTTTCAAAGACAACAGAAAGCAGCTTTGAAAGGATGTTGGCCATCTTTTTCAACATCTTGGATGGAACCTGTTGGGTCCCAAGGATTTGTGGGGATCAAATAATTCAGCAGAGGGCTGTTCAACTTCCTTCCACATAAGTATGCAAGATGTAAGGTATGCAAGATGAGACTTTGGGATGTAGGGGGATGTAGAGGAGGGGTGTTTTTTTGAGGGGAAAATAAGGGTGGGTAGGTTTTTTGCTTGCTGTTTCACATTTTTTTTCCCTGTTTTATTAAGCAGTATCTTGAGGACTTACATCCTGCTGCACTAACAAAGGCTACTTGCTTCTCGCATTTGCTATACTAGGGAAATGGAGAAAGAAAAAGAGGACATAAGTTGGAACAAAAAAAAAAAAAAAAAAAAAAAAAAAAAAAANAAAAAAAAAAAAAAAAAAAAAAAAAAAAAAAAACACGAAAAGGAAAAGATACAAGACAAAAAACTGCAAACACATAACAAAAGGAGAAAGAAGTAGAAGAGTGAACACATGTCGAGCTATTTTGCAAGAGTGTAGTGGGAGAACATCATAGAGCTGCAGTCATCCACCAGGCTTTGATAAAAGGAGAGACTAGAAAAAACCAGAGAGGTCAAAAAATGACTGATGGTAAGGCACAATCACTTCAGTCATCCTGAGTCTAATATTTCTGTCCTGCAGTGCTGTTTGAAAATGGCTGACAACAACAGCAGTGCCTGTCAATCTGTGTGCTGGCTCAAAGGTTTGAATCTTTTGTCTTTTCTCAAAACATAGAGATAAAGGCCCACAAAAGATACATAAAATAAAATGAGTAACCACCAGGCTTGGGCACAATCAAATGATAAAAAGACAAACCTCCTAGAAAATCTGCAGTAACATTAAGACAAAGATGCAGGAAAAAGAAATATAGACTAAAAATAATAAAGATGAGAACTCCTCTTAGCACGTACAGGCATCTCAACTTCAGGATTAACAGCAAGCCTAATCAGAGCTTTTCAGCATTTAACACCTGGGCATATGTATATATAGATGTATAAAACTACCTTGCATTCCCCTAGTTGTAGACTCTTAAGGTGAAAAGACTCTTCACAATGGCTTTGTCACCAAAACAAATTGTAGAAGCAGATATGGAGTTGGTGCTGTTCTGGGAGATTACTATGATATACCTTTTCTTATATTCCTTCCTCTTATCACAGAAAAGATGGTCTATGTCAGATCTCTAAAGAAATATGTGACTGTATGGTAGAAAAATCCTGGCAAAGAGTGATCAGCTTGGTAAAGAGAAATATAGATATTCTGGTGAACTGGGAATGTGAATCTATGTCCACATTAACCAGAATGTACTAACATTTTAAAGCTCAAAATGGATGTATTATCTAGGACAATATGGTTCATTATGCGCCGTGAAATAAAAAGGGAAATTTTTCAAATCTTTTGCATAATGACTCTTGCATATAACTTTCCAAATAGAGTAAAATGAGTAGTCAATGTATGAGAAAAGAAAGGAGATAACACTATTTTCAAAAAATCTAAATAGTAATACCTAAATGGTACATCATCTTTCTTATTCTGGAATAAAAGTGAGTGTAATCCTAGTAAGTAAATCCTTCATTTTATAACAGACATTTTAATCAGGATCACTTGCTTTTGGGTTGTAATAGCTTACCTTCTATTAATTTCTCTATATAATCCTCCTGTTGTACACTTACTCAAGAGGACCCATTTCTCTTTGTGTTTATAATAACCTGCTTTATTAGAAAAGTTGATTCAAACATAAAACTCCAATACTTCTAGTTGATCAAATATTAATATTACACTGAGAATATAAAATCCAGTAAGTGTAACCAATTAACAAGGTGATTTATTTTAAAATTTTTGTCATATTTTACAATAATATGTAAGAAAAGAAATACAAAGTCTTTTAAATATGAGCTTAAAAATTTGTGGAGATTTCTTAAAAAGTACTGTTTAGTAACAGGCTTTTTTGCATGAAATAAAAGAGTCAAATTTTAAGAATTAATGAAATCTTTAACTGCTTTTATTGCCATCAAAATGGTTGTTCTTGCAGCATTACATTGTACCAGTCCAAACTCAGTTTAAAGAAAGCAGTTCGAGTTTTCCTTTGAAATTTCATCCAAAGCAAAAGAAGAAAAAGTCTTTAAGAGCTAAGAGTATTAGTAGTCTAAGAACATTATACCTTGATTGTCACTTTCCATCCCAGCTGTTATTTTATTTAATCCCTTTGTCCTTTACAAGATGTGATTTGGAATTTACTTTAAAATTGGTCCAAGAGATTGTCCTAAAGTGATGTAAAACAGGAAAAGAATCATTAATATCTAGTGAACTAAAATGGTTCATACACATTGAAGAGTGTCTAAAAGCACTCATTTTGTAAGAAGTTCAGATACAGAAGTAATTATTCAACTATATTTCAAATTTATTCAGCTAAAAACATTGGGCTGCAACATTTTTCTACTCATATTCTTGAGTATTTCTAATGAAACCATTGCTATTAATCTGCTCATCTCACCAGTGACCAAGACCTTCTACAGAATATTCTTAAGTACAGAATATTCTTAAGTACAGCTGGCTGCATCTTATTGTTTCTCTTTTCCTTAGTAGGCTACCTCCTGTAAAAGAACTGAAATTGGATCAGGTAGTCTCTCTCAGAAAAAATACCTAATTTTCTGAATTCCGTAGGAAGGCTGCTTGGGTGCATCTACAAGAGAACATATGATTTTCAAAGACTCAAAGTTCATTCTCATAGTGAACTCTGTTTACAACCAAGTGTTTGCAAGTAAACTAGCCTGAACACAAATTCTCTAAATCATTAAAAAAACTGCCAGCCAAACCTGGTTGGCTTTAATTTTCCTCCCTTCACAATATCTTTCTTACATTAAAGTTCAGGAACATTGCACTTGGACAGTTTTGATATTCAATTAAAATTAACCTTTAAATTTGAAACTAAAACCACCTCAAACTAGAAGATGAAACAAGGTCAAGTATTTTTAAATTATCAAAAGTAAACAATTTCATTATCCCCTAAAATATTGTTCATTTGTTGGATGTTGAATAAATTTTGTTTCTATTCAGATAAGACTTGGAAAAAGAAGGTTTTGAAAAAAAACTACTCAGGAATAGCAAAAATGCTGATGGGACAGAAACTTTATTACCTGTGTAGCTGAATCACACAAATACTGCTCTTAATGCACTAAATAAATTCTAGAAAATAAATTGGCAGATCAAATATTTTTCTTATGTAAAATGAGAGACACATTGTATTTCTGAACGTGTAGTGCCATATTTGGAACCCACTTACTAGATATTCCTTTTAAATACACTATTCTAGATGGGCTCTTCGATGATTTAAAAAAAACATTTACAATCTTCTGCTTTTAAATATATCTTTACTGTTATTATCAAACTTGGCACAAATTATGCATTCTTTGATGAGAGGTAAAATCACAAGGGACTGAGACAGATGAAGTGCTGTGTTATGGATTCTAGATATTTTTTTTCATGAATGTATTATACAACAATGGAGTGAAGTTTGCAATCACACAGCTGTATAATACAGTAGTGTCAATTACAATAATAGTCTACAAGCTTTGCACAAAATTTAAAAGGCCTTAGGACTGAAGTTTGTAAATTTGCTCTGCCTGAATCATTCTTGACCTCTCTGCAATTTGATTTTACTAGATTTAGCTGTGGCAGCAATTTCTTTTGTTGACCAGATGTCTATAGCTAATTTCTTTTGCTTTTATGTATCTTTGTGTGGTATGATAACATTTTTATAGAGGCAGCAGGAACCAGAATTTGCTCTCTGTAGAAGAAACTTGCATCCTTAACAACAAATTGTAGAGAAATACTTGGCATAATAGGTGGTGTCCACTCAGAAGCAGAAATACAGGATGTGGTACAAACATATACAGGAAAAGGAAGAGAAAAGATGAGGTCGGGGCTTGCAACAGGGACACCATGGTTTATAGACAACTTGGTAGTGGTTAATTAAAAACATGCAGAGCTGGAATGGGGCAAAGTTGGTTGTTTTGGTACCAGGACAAAGAAGTAGGATCAAACACACACAAAATCTATAGGTCAAATACATTAAATTTGGATTTAACGTGGACTTGTGGAGAAATGAAATATAAAAACAGGTTAACAAACGTGGAAATAACCTCAAGTCAAGGGTGGAAGATGATACAACAGGCCTCAACCTCACATTTCTCCCCATGGAAGTCTCCAGATACTGAAGACTTTAATTAAATCTCCAAATGTGTGGACTCAAGACCTGGTGTTGCCATGTCATTATGAAATAGAGACTTCTATCATCAGAGTAAATCTCACAGGTAGATTGTCCAAAACTCTAAAATGAATCTGCCTTCAAGTGAAATATGTGTGTTTGTGGTAGGCCTTCATTATGAAAGAATGAGGTTTATGTGATAGCTTCTTCCAAAAAATAACTTCCCCAAGGAAAATGAGTGTGGCAGAAAGCAAAGAAAGATGATAAGATGATCTGCCTATAAGACTGAGTCTTTTCTCATAATAATTCCAAATTTTGGGGAAATAATCCCCCAGATTTCTGGCTTTTTCTTCATTTTCATAAACATTATAAACTTTGTTTGATTTGTCGTCACAACCAGGTTAAGCAAATGGTTTTTGATCCTCTTAAAATCTATGCCAGAGTAACATTATTAGTAATAGGCATTAAAGTAGGCATCTTTTCTGTGAATGTTTAACAGAGAAAAAACCACTCCAATTAGTCAAAGTATATTTTAAATTGTAGTGGACACTTTTGTTCATTTCTGACTAGCAGCTGGCTCTCTGTGCACTGCAGGTGCCATCTCAGCTCAGAGCTACCTCTCACATGCTGTCAGGAACATGCTCATGAGCCAAACAAAGTTAGTTGCCAACTTGGCACTCAGAAAACTAGTGTGACTCTCTGTTCTCTGCATTTCTCACAGTGACAGTTGTGCACTGTTGTAGTCACAGGGGTCTGGCATGAGAGAAAAACAACATTTTGGCTGCTAGAGGCCAAAATGCTTTGTGCAAACTAACACTGACACCGGTTGTCAAAAGAAAAGATTTTTTCCCTCAATCCAGGTAGAAGCTAACCATGTATGCAAATACATTTTTTTTATCAGTCAGTCTTGTACTAAGCCATGAAACCCAGCTTCTTATGCAATTCCAATACTGTAATTTTCTTTCTGGGTTTTGCCAGGTATTTCTTGAATCAGTATTAAGAGCTGATATAAGATAATGATGATAATAGTAAAGCAATAATAAATGAGAAGAATGAAAAGGGTAATATTATGCACATCTAATTGGCACCTCAGTAACCTAGCAATGACTCAGTTAGTGAGATATACACCAGTTATGGGGTAATGTTGAACACCAGTGCAGATTAATTTCCATGTCCTTGCAAGGTTGTGCTGCCTTTTTATCCATCCTGTGCTATGTAAGTCTGAAATTTTGTTATTGGTTTAAACGGGATTAAAATGGGATCAAACCCAGGAATTTTTTCACATTCTCATGGTAGGAAAAGGATGTGGGTTTTTTTCTGTTTTGAGGACCAAACAATGAGACCATTAAAAAAATCCTCAGATTTGAAGTCCAGTCTAGTACTCTGCTCTAGAAGGAGGTACTTTAGGAACACCCATTTTTCATATTTACAACTATGATTGCACGTAAATATCTGACTCTGAGGACACCTACAGACTGCATTTAAATGGTGAAATTATTTCATATTTCAACTCCAAGGACTCAGTCTCCTCACCTCATTCCCAGCTCCAAATCTCCTGTGTTCTAGACTCCAGAATTTAGGCTGTCACAGATTAAAAATTCTCTACATTATAGCTCTGTTCTATGCCAAAAAGTAGCTCAAGATGCATCACAACAAAAGCTGTGATGCCTGTGCTGAGAAAAGGCTTGGAGTTATCTGGCTTTATAGAGAATAATTAATGATTTGATGGATTGAGAGGGTTAGAGACATAAGTGACCTTGACTACCTAGTCTTGTGATGGGACATTCACCAGGGAGCTGGGTTCTGGTCTTTGCTCCAATAAATTTTCAGTTATTTTACATTAAATAGCCCTTGGCCCTTTGTGTTAGCCCTATATAAAATGGTTAGTCAAGCAAGATGTGAGCATTTGCTCACGAGTGCTGTCATCACTAGGTTTCAAAGTCATGATCCTTTTCACAACTTTTATCTAGGCCGATGACCTTAAATAATTTTAAACATGCTGTGTCTAGACAACAAGGTGCCAGCAGCTTCTGAAGAGTCAAAGTTTTGGTCTCCTTGCATATAATCTTTCTGCTGGGCTCTTATTAATGACAAAACCTACCTTATATTTAGGAAGCATGTAATGCTCATGTAAGAAAAGACTTCAGCTGCACAATGGTGTTCAACAGTTGCTCTACAGTATTCTGGAAGTCCACAACTCTGTGCATATTAGACACTCAAGAAACTGCCTAGTACAGTCTGCCATAATGAATTTACTTACCCCTAGATTTCACCATATTACTAAGGATTAGTTCAGGCAAGATGAAAGGTTTGAAGAAGATGTGTTTGCAAAAGAGTTAGGATATTGCAATAACAGTTAAAAATATATGATTAAGATCTACATTTAAAATTTAAGCCATTTAGATTGTCTCTAAGTTTGTAAGGCTATACTACGAGCTCTAGAAATCATACCAAGGTATAATGTCCTGAATAGTTCTAAATATTTCCTATTCTCATAGTAAAAGAAGACTACTTCATAGACCACCTCTGATAAGCCTTTACCTTATTACCTAAAACAATGACATACCAAGGCTCATTTGTCCTTCACAAGAGTTGGAAAAAGCAGACCTGTGATTGGGAAGTGATGCAACACATGAAGTACAGGACAGTATGTTATTTTCTTACTCCTCTCCTCTCTTCTCCTCTCCTCTCCAGGAACACTTAAGATTTAATTTCGTTATCTTAATCAGACTCATCCCAGTGCCTGGCCTGAGGCTGTTTTCCTCCACATACAAGCCACATAGAAGAACACGGTAGTATTACTTTGCAAATTAGATGTCAGGAGAAATATTGATTTACAAGCTTCTTTCAATATTATTGCATGTTTAGCTTCTGGGAATCTTTACATGAAGACTTAAAATAAACCCTGATGTGACAAATGTTGACTGCTCTGCTAGATCTGGGAAAATCTCTCTGGGCCAGAAGGTGTTTTCAACAGAAAGAAAAAGAGTTATTCTCACCTATTCTTTGAGGGTAAATTATCAGTAGGAATAACAGCAAAACAGATTTATTCCATGGTTACTCAGGGGAGGATAGTAAGTAGTTACATATTCTTTATAATCAAATGGCAAAACATTAAAACTATTTAATAAAAACAATCCCATTCAGAGCATTATAAGTGAATACATATTTCCTTTAGAAAACAAAACAACAATCAAACTTCAAGTGTGAGTTCCAGGACAAGATGTAGGGTCTGATTCCCCAGAAGACAGCAGCCTTCCCTTAAGGCTATGAGAAAGCACTACATGGCAGGAAATAATAAGATTTAAGACATATTAGTTTCCACAAGATTTATCATTGACTGTGACTTCCAATCAGAACTCTTGCACTCATGTATCCCACTCCAAGATATTACACAGGGTGTGCAATACCTCACTCACAGCTATGGTAAAAGTAATATACAACTTAGAAGCTGCTGCAAAAGTTTGTAACTTCTTATGTGATTTTATCCCCATTTAGTTGGTGCCATGATAATGTAAAAACAGGAATTGTGAGCTGTTCTTTGGATTTTTGAGATGTAGCTTCCAGGCATCCTTTCTTTTTTGATTAACTAAAGAAAAAAAAAAAGAAAAGGAGAGAAAGAGAGAAACAAATAGAGAAAGAGAGAGAGAAAGAGAGAAAGAAAGGAAGAAAGGAAGAAAGAAAAGAAGCAACAAATATTAAAGAAACTCGGTTCAACTAGCAGAGGAACAAATTTACTCTATCCCAAGACATGGTGCAATTTCTTTCACAATTACTTGAGATCTCAATGGCATCAAGAGTTCATTTTCATGCCAAAGTAAGAAAAACTCAACCCACTCAAGAGTGACTGCACAGAAGGACAGAGATCTGTTATATCCACAATCTGATAATTTTTTTGCACAGTCATGTCTCCAGATTTACAGTGATTTGGACAAAACGGTGACTGATTCTGACAGCAGCTCATTCATCCAAATTATATTGCGTGATATGAATCAGTGATTCTCAACCCTGCTAAACTGGAGAGTTCTAGTCAGTAAATTGCCAAAATCTGGAGCTGATTTCAGATTTTCAGATTTTCATTGTACAAATCATACCTCTAAACTCAGATTCTAGCAGTAAAGCACATGAAAAAGACTCTTCCTTTTCATGTGCTTTACTGCTAGAATCTGAGTTTAGAGGTATGATTTGTATAATGTTAGTATGCTTAGGTCACAAATTTGTACTGCAAACTTGTGAATGTGTTGTGTTTTTGTGATTCTCTAACAGCAGCAGGAAGAAATGTGATCAGCAAAAAATATGATCAGCAGCATATGCAAAAGATTTTGTGAGTTCACTACTTCCTGCAGGCAACAGCCTGTCTGAGCATAGCATTGCAGAAGAAGTTGGTTCTCTAGGGATTTAATCTCCAGTGATCAGGAAAAAGTATTTTATTTCACATCTAAAATTCAAAATTTCATGTTCATGCTTCATGCTGTTACATGTAGCATCTGATCAAGAATTCCAAGACCAACTTTTTCTGCTTGTGTAGGTGATAGAGTTAAAAAAATCTCCCTGAATATGACTATGTCCTGGTTTGAAGGACAGGTGTCTGCTAAGGAAGGCAGGGGACCTCCCTTGGAATGAAAAAAAAAATGTAAACCCTTTCCCTTCGAATTATCGCAATTCTGAAATTAAGGGGCTCACAGGCAAAGATATGGGGAACGGAATAACAGTTCTTTACTAGTATTTATAATAAAACAAAGAAACAACAGCTACAAAGGCACTAACAACAAACAGAAGCAGGAACCCAGTGAGAGCCTGCTGGCTCGCAGGCACTTCTGATGCAGTGACAGTCACAGCTGGTGGGGGGTGCTGGTGGCGCGAGCTCGGGGAGCTCGTGGCGGTGGTGTGGTGGATCCCCCCCACACACACACAGCCGGGACGGGGAGGGATGGAATAAAAAAAGAAGTTTTACTTTCACAAACCCCCTTGAGCAGTGGATCTTGGTGTCCTGGCGAGGCTCTCAGGAAANAAGAGTCCCGTCCCCTCCTCCAGCCAAACCTTTTGCCCGCCCCAAACTCCAAGGTACCCCCACCCCGCTGGGAGAAAAAAAACCTCTCCCAGCTTCACAATACCTGCTTCCCTCAGTTCCATCACTTCTTTTGTTCCCCTTAAGTACCCGGCCATTATGGTCCCTTAGCAACTGATGGGGGAAAAAATTCCACAGGTGAAGAGAAACTAAAGGGAGGAGCACCCAAACCCCAACAGACTACAAAACTGATCATGGTGTTCCATACATGTCAAAAGTTTCACCTCTCTCCCTTTTATTTCAAGTATGACAAAAGGTAACAAGAATTTTAAATCTACATTTCATTAGAACATGAAGTCACATATATTGCATCCTTCCAAAGGAAAGATATCACTGCTCAGTAGAGAAAATAAAAAATAGAAGATTTGTAAACAAGTTCCCCTGTGTATTTTTAGGAGTAGACATTTTTGCCAGCCCATCTTTACAAATTCTTTATTTGCTGTCATTCCACAGTGACTTCTGTGAAGCAGAGAAAGCTGTTTTTTCTCACATCTTAGGCTGGGCTTGGGATCAGCCCTGAACAATAATCAATGAGCACTGAAGGAAACAAACCACTATACTGTACCATTGTACAGTATGAAATGTGAACCCCTATCTTAAAAATTATGTCCTTTCTTGTAATTTCTGAAAGCAACATTTTCATATCCTGAGCTGTCCAATCAATTTAGAGTTTTGAGTTCTTTCACACATATCTTCTGCGTATTTACCCTTATATATAAAAAAAAAAAAGTCAGATCTTACTGCTTTAAGGAACCTTGACTTAACCTCTAAAAAGACATGCCAAACATGGGGCTTCTCCCCCCTCCCACCCTGTGAATTTATTTAAAGTTTTGTATTTGTATTTTGCAATCATTTTTTATATCAGTACTTGAGATAAAATTTTGCATATAAGGGATATTGACATGTGAAAGACAGGGATATTTAAAACACTGCCACAGAACCAGGCCAACAAACAGTGTCCATCTGCCTCAAGAATATGAAGATGAAACTTTACCAAAACACAGAATAAGGTCTTTTTGCTGAGCTTAAGTAGAGGATACTGAGCAACAGAAATGGTTTGATAATGCTTGACGAGAACCAAAGAAAAGCTAAAGGAGCAAGAACTAGCAGAAGTCATTGTAGTTAATGATTATGGATATAAATTACTTAGACAAGACATCTATTTAAGGAAAATTTAAACATCTTTCCTTTTTGGTTAGCAATTTTCAAATAAATGTTTTCAAAAAGCTTATAATAACCTATAGTGTATTCACCAGTTTGGTGTAAATTTCAATACTACTGATAAATTTACAAATGTAAAAATTATCTAACAAACCCCAGCAAGTTTGGTATTTCACAGACATGCATAGAAAAGGTAAAAATTATTCTTAAACTTTGTGTTTTGTCTAAATTTTCCTTGAAGTCAAAGAAGTAATTAAGGCCTGACATTTTTAAGAAAAGAAACTGAAGTCAGTGGGAACTCAAATTGTTCAAACTCTCTGAAAAAATCAAGTACTTACCTATCAGAGTATACTTAAAATAAATATTTCAGAAAGATGTATTCCACTCTTTCCTCTGCCTCAGTGATTTTCAAACTTCTGATTCTGCCAGGCTCTCTTTTTTCCCAAAATGTCAAATGGCCATATTGTCATAATACTAAGATGTGGAACATCTCTAGCTATTGTTCTGCTGAGCTACAAAAACCTGTACACAAAATAATTTGGCCAAGAACTTCAGGCTTATGAAATCCTTGGAAGCTAGCAATTGCAAGTTCATTTCTTGCAGATTTTCTCTGTAAACAATAGAGAATTCTCTGCCTGTGTTGACTGCAGAAAAATATACGTGTGGACAGGTCTTTATATGTTAAGAGTTGTCAGTACTCATTACTAGGGATGAATATCAGCAAAGTGTTATTATTTGGTTTTCTGGCTTCATTGGCTTAAACATTATTGTCCTGGTTCCAGCCAGGACAGGGTTAATTTTAGCAGTAGCCAGGAGGAGGTGTGGGTAGGACACGGAGATTATTCTGTACCACCTCATGTCATTCCTTGGAGTTTCTTCTGGGGGAAGGACTTGTTTTCCAGTCAGGGTGGTGTAGTTGTGGTTGGGTTGTGAGCTCTGCAGCGAACATTTTGCATGTGAATCCCTCTTTGCACACTGTAGTTATTAATATTCTTGCTGTTACTGTTTGTTTTGTTTTTTCATTGCTGTTTCCAGTAAATTGTCCATATCCCAGCCTGCGATGTTTTCTCTTTGTGTCTCCAATTCTGCTCTCCATCCTGCCACAGGGGAGGGGGTACAGAAATTGGGAATGAGCAGCTCATGGTTTTATTTGGAGCAGTAAATTGGAGAATACCATTCCTAAACTACAACAACTATTTGAAAGAATTGTCAACAATAAATATAAAACCCTTTTTATAGACATTGTAGTATGTACATTCTTAAAAAAGTACAGCCATTCTAACAAATCCTCATAAATATCAGATATGAAGGGTAAGTAAAGCAAAAGCCTCTGCATTTAAAAAAAATATATTCAGAAAACCCAGAGAAACCCCACAGTAACAAAACCAGATGTTTGAAAATTGAGCGAACATTGATGAAGAATTCTTACATCTGCATTCAATTAGCTATCTTCTAGTTTAAGAAATCAGATTTAGTCATAATTTTGTATTCCAATTTTGAATAACACCAGGAGACATAGTAAATATATCAGCATTTTATTAAAGGACACTGTCTTTTAACATAGTTCTTTAGCAAGTGATCACTGTTGAGATCTACTGACCTAAATGTAGTTTAATTAGAATTTTGTTGCACTATCACAATTTAAAAGAGGAAAGGTAAAAAAAAGGAGGGGCAAATCATCCGGAAAATGAATTGATAAGAAGAATTGCTGAGCAGAACCCTCCTCTCTTCCAAACATATGCAAATATGTAGCAACCCAATGAACTTAGTAATGCTGGAAAAAAGAAAGAATATGATGATAATGACATGGCCTGCAGCATTTTGTTAGTGAGAACATCTATCAACTACCTACGTTAGAAATATTTCAGTTACCCCTAGATTGAGTTATTGGTATGTTTAAACAGCAGACAAAGCACGGTAAGGAATAGCTGGGCATCACCTGCTACTCCCTGCAGTGAACTGTGATGATGTCAAATGCAGAAAAAAACATTAACCTGACCACAGGATGTTTTTTCAAGTGTATTAATTCTATTATCATTAATATCTATGAGTTAATTTTACAGAAAGAATGCAAGTTATCTTTTTTGACAAGGGCTTTTTGACATAGAACTACATTCAGGCTAAACTTTCATTGTCTTTTTCCCATATTTGCAAAGAGTTAATGTACAGTATAAAAAGACAACCAAGGAACTTTTAAAATTAAACATATACCTGGGTTATTATCACAAAAGAGTGCATTGGACAGAGCTCTTCAGCAACCCCAGTGCTCTCTGAAGCATGGAACTTTTTGCATGTATCCACAGAAACTGAGCTACTTAGGAGCTGCCCAGCTTATGAAAGGAACTTGCACAGCCAGATGGTACTTATGTCTAGGATTTCAAAATGTATGGCAAATGTTGATGAAAGTGCCACAGCTGCTGCATGCTCACACAAACTGAGCCATGACTGGGAACTGTCATGTTGTACATCATAATATCCCTGGAAAGCAGAGCAGTTTTACAAGTTCTTTGTAGAGAAGGTTTTTAGGTGTCAAAGGTAAAGAACTTATAAGAAGAAGGGAAAAAAAACTACATCATGTTCAAACTGAAATTTGGCAGAGAATCTTTCTGGACAGTCAGCAAGTGTCTGGAGACAGAACAATGCATGCAAAGAAATCAGCAGACAACCTCACAGAACATTCAGTCCTCAAATTCAAACATCAGATATTGAAGTGCCACCTAACTGAGTGTGTGTGTGAATAGAGGGCATAAAATTCAAATTGATTAGAAGTAGTTTCAGCAAGAGGATTAAATAATTATAAGCCTATGTGAAGACACAAAGATAGAAACAGAAAAATTAGAAACCATTTCACAAATGTTTTGAGAAGCCATGACTTCATCTTGGTCAGGCAGAATATTATGGTTTGCTAGTGAAAAATAGTCAGATCAATTTTGCTTACTGCATCTCACACCAACACAGTCCTCAGTAAGATAAATAATGATATATATTAATGTTCACTGGATTTTGGGTGACAAACTACACCAACATTAATGTTAAAAAACAACATTATTTGACAGCTGACACAATTGCTATGTTAGTATCTACAGTGGAGTCTCACAGAATGAACTAAGTGTTTCACTTTTATAAGAGTGCTCCAAGATGCCATTCTTTAGAGGTTCATATAATCATAGTGGACTGTAGGAAAAGGGAAGAGAAGTTTTTATTTTAAGTATTTCCATGATGGACATTCATAGCACATTACCATAATAAGGTAATTCAGATCAAGAATTCCTGGAAGTATATGGATTGAAGACCACCAAAGATGATGATCAATAGTTTACAAATATAAGAGAGGCTTTCAAGTTATGTAATCCATATTTAGTGTCTTTCTTGTATATAAACAATGTAAATACTAGCACATAGTTTTTTCTTAAAAGTTTGGTACTGCACTGACTTTACACTCACTACAGAAGCCCACCGCTAATAATATGAATTTCCTGGGCATAAGAGCTCCCTTTTCTGCCAGCACTGGCACAGTTCTTGCAAGCACACTGAAGTTAAATGACTGTGAACTCTCAGCATTTCAGCTTCATATCTGCTAGAAGCAAAGTTTGCAAACTCTTCTCACAGCGATGGTTAGTGTACAGTGGACTGTAAAAACAAAAAACATGTGGTGCACAGTACACTCAGCAACACAGAAAAGTTTTGCTGGACAATATTTAAAAATCATGAGGGGCAAACCAGCCTCTGGCAGTATGGAAAGGAATGACAAAACCTCACTTTGAAATTGAAAATTTCCATGTTTAGCACNCTTCACCAGTCTGGTTGAGTGGTGGGACTTCATCTTCCAATCCTCTCACACTTTGCAAACCCTATAAAATTGTGTATCAAAAATACATGGCTCTCCTTTTGGGGGCCTCGGCTGTTCTCCTGACTGTGAGGGATCTGTGCCTTTCTTTTGTGACCAGGTGTTGTAAGGGCAAAAAGGTATGAAACATATTAAAGTTTAAAATACTGAAAGACTCCAGTTGAGATTCACTTTGATAACCATCTGGTAACGTCAGACAAGAGTTTTGAGATTTGGGGGTTTTTTTGAGAATGCATTGTAAGAAATAGATCTCCCGTTATCTTCCTTTTTATTATTTTTTTTTTTCCCTGTAAGGCTTTAGCATGTTTAAAACTTAAAACTGTTACATGTGGCAACCAGCTCCAGAATCTGCACTGTATTCTTACACAGGAATGCTGTGTGTTCATGTTTCACCCAGGTAATTTAGATCAATTGTCTCTGTAATCCCACTGTACATAAAAATGGAAAATGGGAGGGAATAAGCAATTATTTCAGATAATTCCTTCCTAAAGGGATAATATTTCATACTCCAACATGTTGTATCTAGTTTCTTCCAAAAATAGCACAATACTGAAGCTCAGCAAAGTCCTACTTTTCTGAATTTAGCATTTACGGAGGTTTGTATGCCTCAGGACTTTTAAACTGTTATATCCCTAAGCTGTACCCTTAATGTTCTACATCTCCTAATTTTCAAAAAAATGTTACATTCTGCATACTCACATATTTTAATACATTTACCTTTATTGATAGCTGAAGATTGTTTCTCTTTTCTCCTCCCCATTCATAGCAATTGCACAACCTCTTTTTCCCCTCAACATTCAAAAAAACTTCTCTCTTTACTCCATATTTCCTTCTCAACTTCTGTGCATCAGCATTAAAAGCAGGATGGAATTTTATTGAACACTTTGCAATCATCTCTTGGTGTCTAGGGGAGGGAAAATTAGATCCTCAAATTTCCTGAGGTACTAGCAAATCAAACTGCAGATTACGAGACAAAAAAATTTTGTTGTAGATTTTGAGGCATGTAAATCCATCCAGCATAAGTGACTTTTAAATATATTATCATCACATTTGTTCTTTAGCACAGCAGAATTCTCCACATAGTGTATGAGCAGATAATTTGCTGATACACCTATTTTAAGAGGATCCTTGCATGAACAGGAAATTCCTTCAAAAAGAAGGGTCTGCAAACACCATTCTTCATCTGTGTGTACTGTGTAAAGGATATTGGAGGCAATTGAGCATTTGATTTCACCACCTAATATTTTACTCTTAATAATTTTCTAATCTTAGAAATGT
>VZTR01032523.1:16186-49476 GCA_013400775.1 Chaetops frenatus | reverse complement strand
GATTCTGCTCCGAGCAAAGCCTGCACGGGAACAACCTTTCAGCGCTACAAAACCCTGTAAGAACTTTCCAATTGATAGAACATGAGAACAAGCAAACCTACAAATAACTGTTTTCTTCCGAGTCAGAGAAAAGGAAAAGGTGAAGACACGTGAGAAGAACAACATGGTGGCACTAAGGTCGGTGAAAAGGAGGGAGAGGGAGGAGGTGCTCTGGACATCGGAGCTGAGATTTTTCTACAAGTCGTGGTGAGGACTATAATACAAAAAACTGTTTCCCTGTAATTCATGAAGTGCATAGGAAGATGTAGAGGCCCACTTGCAGCCCGAGAGAAAAGGTACTCACACTGGAGCGAGTAGATGTGAAAAGCTGTAATCTGGTGGGAAACTTGAACAGAGAGAGAAGACCCTTGCTTCTAGAGACAGAGGACCCTTGATTCCAAAGTAGAACAGGTCATCCTTAAAAGACTACACCCTGTGAACTAATGATCCATGACAAACAGTTGTGGGAAAACAGTTTGTCCCTGGGAGACTCAGATTGAAGCATGTCAGGTAGGACTGCTACTTGTGAAAATTAAAACCATGCTAGAACTGTCTCCCATGGGGAGGACCCCAAGGTACAGCAGAAAAAAAAGAAACTCCCTAAGCAAACTGAAGAAAGATTTTTTTTTAATTTTTTTTTTTTTTTTAAATAACCAATTGACTAAAGAGTCCCATGTTTTGTCTCTCTGCTCTGTTGGTGGGAAGGAAGGAGGGGCTGGAGGGAGGAAGGAAAAAGGTATTCTAAAGGTGTATTTTAGTTCTCATTATCCTCTTTTAATTCTGTTAATAAATTTTCTTCATATTGTTTAAGCCTATTTTACCCTTTAGTGTTTTGTAATCCTTATCTCTACCTATGAGTTCTTCAGTTATTCTTTCCCCCTCCTCTGCTCAACTATAGCAGAAGAGAATGAGTGAATAATTTTTTGTGGGTGCCTGGCATTTAGCCATGTCAAACTATGACACACACAAAAAAAAAAAGATTAGAAAAGAGAAAGGTGCCTCTTCTTGAAAGATTTAACTTTCCTATGTCCTTTTATTGCAGTGCATCAGCTTTCCTAAAGATTTGCAGTTGGAGAAACAAATTCCATATAACTAAATGCAGAAGTTGTCACTTTTAAACTTGGGAAATTGTTAACTGACTTCACAAAAGATGATCAAAATACTGCATTTAATTTATTCAAGAAACAAATACATACACACACATCTGTGTAGGCAATGTACATCTGTGTCTTACATTTGTGTATGTTGTGCTAAGATGAGTATTTTCACCTATTTATTTTTGTTAGCAAGTTATGCTGTCTCACAAATTTATTTTGATGAAACAGTAGTATTGCTCTTTCTTTTTTTCCTCCATGAGAACACAGAATTGGAATTTTAACTTAAAAATACTCTGTCATAGCAAAAATGAAAAAGTAGCATTTTAATGTTATGCTTCTGTGATTGGTGGTGTTTCTTCACTTTCCAAGATTTTCAGATTTTGTGTGTGCGTATAAATGCAAATATATATATATATAAGAACGTGTAGAGAGAATTGGGAAGTAGAAGTATGTCTTCCAGTAGCTGTTTTCTAAAGCCTAATAGTGTGGTAAATTGCAGTATCTGATCAGTTTTTCTAAAAGACACTAATAATAATGTCTTAATGCATTTTTTAATTAGTAAGTTAACCCTTCTTGTCTCTACTTACTACCTGGCTTTTGTTAGACTGTCAGCAGTAATAAAGAATGTGAATTCCATGTGATAAGTGTCTGATAGAAGTCTTCATCTCTGTCCATTTAGATAACAACACAAGCCAGAACTGGAGCAATGAAAACTTGTGCTTTTCTTCCTATGCCACAGTAGAGATGGGGACACTTACATGAAAATGAGTTGAACTGATATTAAAAATGTGAATGTTAAGGTAGAACCTGAAGGTAGGCCTGTGGTCTTAATTGGCCTGCTCGCTACTCAAAGTGAATAACTTCAGTTCTGGACATAGGAGAAGTAATGGAATTCTCCTCTGCTTTCCATATAGTTTCTGAATAAGCACTTTGTATATGCAATTTTTCTTTTTTTTAAACTTTCTTATTTTATCAGTTGTTAGGTAAGAGATAATGACCATTGTGGGTAGATGGGTGTAACAAAAAATAGTTGGAAGTCCTATGAAACAGTTGGAAAAAATCAATCTGTTAGGGCCACCTTGAGCTTGTTGGCATTTTAATTTAGAGATGTTACCAAATAAAGATACCTATAACAATGGAAGTAAAGTATNAAGGTAGAACCTGAAGGTAGGCCTGTGGTCTTAATTGGCCTGCTCGCTACTCAAAGTGAATAACTTCAGTTCTGGACATAGGAGAAGTAATGGAATTCTCTGCTTTCTATATAGCTACTGAATAAGCACTTTCTATATGCAGTTTTCCTTTTTTTTAAATGTTCTTATTTTATCAATTGTTAGGTAAGATAATGACCATTGTGGGTAGATGGGTGTAACAAAAAATAGTTGGAAGTCCTATGAAACAGTTGGAAAAAATCAATCTGTTAGGGCCACCTTGAGCTTGTTGGCATTTTAATTTAGAGATGTTACCAAATAAAGATACCTATAACAATGGAAGTAAAGTATGTTCTCTTTAAACTTATGTAATTGTGATTTTTAAGATGCAGTTTCATCAGCCCAAGCAAGAAAGGTACCTGATGCAAGTCTTGGATAAGTTAGTGGGTTCCAGTGGTTATTTTGTGGTTGTTATTCTGGTAAGAAACTTTGATTGACAATGGAGTTCATCATTGTAGCAAGCTTCTAGAGTTGTTGATGTGGAAAGCTTAAGTTCTTTTTGAAGGTTTGCAACGGCATAGAATAATCAATTAAACAAAGCCTATGTTGGTCACTTAAGAATTCACAGTAAAGTACTGTTGTGTTGTAGATAATTTCTTAATGCCATATATATGGTGAAGCCAAAACAGTGATTAGCATGACTGTCTATCTATTAGACTCACTTCACAAACTGGAAGGAAAGGTGATGGAGTTCAGGTTGTATTTTCAAGCTCAGATCTGAGGTTGCTATCTTGCATTAGTAGTTTGTGTTACCTTTCTTTGCATTGCTGCATGTGAAGGGCCTTCTCTTAGATACTTGTCTTCTGTTACTGACTGGGGTTTTCTAACTTTATTTTAGCTGTCTTGGAAGTTATTGCTGAGTAAGGACTGTGAAGACAAGATCAACAGTAATTGAAACTGCTTACCCCCCATCTATCTTCTACTTCTGAAATGAAGTCCAAGGCATTGTTATTCTACAGATATTGTAGGAGATTTTGTACAAAATACAATTACGCTTAAAATTATTCTAGTAGTCATAAATCCTTTGCAAACTCTCTTTTTCCACAGATACAGCATTTCTTTTTGTTAAGGTTTTGTAAAAGGTTAGTGTAGGTCTTTGACCTGAGCTTATGAAATGCTGTTATTGAAAGCAAGAAGGAGTTTTAGGACTGTGTTTTTGATGCCACAGCTTTCATCTAGTGTATTTTTTTTTTAAAGTGTATGCCTCAGAGAGGCAAAATGTACTTTTAAATGAGTATGTTATTTTCTTTCTTTTATTTGCTTTTGACTCAGTGTCTGGATATTTTACTTGTAATCTGAAATTTCGTTTTGCAGAAACACAGTTTTTTTAATGATGGACATGGCATAAACATGACACGAGTCTAAACCCTTGATTTGATGTTTCAAATGAAGGAACAGCATGCTTTTAATAGAGGACTGAAGTCCAGGGTATTTTTGTCATGCCTGTGCCTACCGTTCTATGCAATCTTCTGTAGTCCATTTTTTTTTCATGTAAGTTAAACCATGTAGTTATAGGGGAGCCTGTGCATTACATTAATTTTGTTAGAAGAATATCCTTCATTTTGCAAGGGTTCAACATGCAGAAGCTACAAAATATTACTACTGTAGTTTAGGTAAAAGAAAAAATAGTGGTAGTCTGTAGTTGGACAATTGCATGCTGTTTCCTCCTTTGCTGCATTTGTCCTTTTTTGTCTACAGCTCAAGATGCTTCTCTAATCACCTACCACTCTCGTTCTGTTGCCCCATTACTTTGTGCATCTTAAATGTGCTTCTTGCTTTGGGTATGATTAGGATGGCATTAAGAAAAATAAAGATGGTCTTTCTAGTTTCTTTAGCATCAGAGAGATGACTGCAACAAGTCCTGCTGTGTTGCCATAGCACTGGCTGAAGTATGCTCATTCATCTTGTGAGAATGTTGTATGTGCCATGTAGCAGTGGGATATGAACTTAAAATTATTTGTGTATGCTAAGCACAGATCAAGTTTATGGGGGGAGAAATTAAATGCAATGACTAGCAAAGATTTATTGACTAAATGCAAACTTTTTTTTCCCCCAGATCTGTAACATGGCTGTATTTGGAAGGGTTACTTGTGTGGAAAGCATGTTCTTACTCTCTGTGACCCACTGCCAAATATCTGCTCTTTGATGGAAAGCATGAAAATACTAGTGCTTCCAAGTGGCAAGAAAAAAGTACGTTTTTTAAAAAAAACCCCGTTCTTGGAAATGGCTGAGCCATTTTTGCTGACTTCGGTATGTAATGCTATACTTTCCAGCTGCAAAAGTATGCATGTGGCTGAGGAGCCTGAACAGCAGAAGGCAAGGTCCTGAGTTTATGCTGATTTGATTTAGTTGCTTGAACCATGTGCACAATGGCAATGGTACCTAATCCCTGTTCCTGTTTTTCGTAAATCTCAATTTCATCCAGTTTAGTCACGGACTACTTAGAAGAAACACCTAAGTGCTGAATTCTACATTTTATGAGAGTGTGTTATGTCCGCTATTTTCTTGTTCACGTTTTTTTTTGTATTATGGTAATTACTACAGTATTTCAGTGTTATATCATCAGGATATGAAATGATGTGGCTTAGCTAGTGGCAAACACATGTTCTTCCTACAGGGCTAGTTGTGGTGTAAGGCTTCTTCTGTTGGGAGACTTATCATACACATACATGCACAGAAGAAACAACACCACAGTGCACATTGCCTTCTGTTGAAAATACTGGTATGGAAAGAAAAATAAGATGGGCTTTTAATTTCTGTGAATACACATTTCATCACCCTGTATCAGTCTCTAGAAGGTTTTATTCATCCTGTCTTCTGTATAAATGAAACTGTTTTTTCCCAAGGGACTTAAGTACAGCTCCAATGAATGTTTCCTCCTTAGGGCTATTGTGAGACTAGCTGTGCACTTCTGTAAAGATTAGGTCTAGGATTGTCTTATATGATTCAGAACATCTTTGGAAAGCAGTGTTATCAGTGCAGACTTACTGAGGAACTACCCTGCAAAATTGCCTTAGTGAGAAGACTTGAAAAGTGTCACTAAAGAGCCAGCTGGGACACAAGCATGACTTTAAATTATGGGTTAGATTCATCAGCTGGGAACATGTACTTTGAATCAAATGAAGCTGCACTGTGACAACTAACTCCCTTAAGTTTTTGCTTGTTTTTATTCTATTCCTTGCTGACTAACTTTATCTAGTTTTTGGTCTGTGAATTTAATTTACCTAAACACAGGGCCATCTTGGTATGACATGGTCACCCTGAAACATACTGATAGTATAGAGGTGCCACATAGCTATACTTTGGCATGTAATGTCACATGGTCTGATGAGTTAATCTCACAGCTGCTGCCAGATACTGGAAATCTTGTGGGATAATTGATTTACTTTGACTTGTGGAGAAATCTGCTAAAGTACACAGTTTATTAATACTTGTAAAACAAGTTCAGGAGATATCCTAAACTTCTGCTGTCTATCCCAGCAGAACAAAGTGTTTTATAGTAAACACACAGAAAGATGAGAAATGAAATTTGCCTCCTGTAGTTAATTATCCATCAGTGCCAGTAAAGTAACTAGTTCAGTACCGTGCTCAGAACTGCTAACTGCTGTGCAAGCTTGTAGTAGTTTTCCTTCACCTCTTCATGAGCTGCCTCAGAAAATGGGGCTCCATCTTGTGTGATAGCATGGTGAGATCTGATGAATACAGGGAAAAACTTCTTCAGTGTGCTTTTGACAAAGAGAATTAATATCTGTTTAATGCTTTAGCTGTTTCTGTCAAATGTCATACCTTTTGTGGCTTGCTGGAAGCATCAGTTTTTATATGGATTGTCCTAGTAGTTAAGTGGATGCTCCTGAGTCTGGGCAAATTAGCCATCCCATGTCTTGTCATCTCTGTGGGGAAGGAGGGATAATAACAACAGTATTTCACAAATAAAAATTTGTTTTAAGTTAGTTACTGCTTAAGAATGATTAAATGGCTGGCTCTTTTGGATGGTTTCTTCAGATGGAAAGGATAGGATTTGGAATTTTCCTGAAGACTGGTAGCTTTATTACCAGTTAAATTTAGGACAAAATTTTTGACTGTCATGTTACTGCTTGTTTTCCAGGCTAATAGCTCTTCTATAACCTTCATCATTATTTTTCTTTATTACTAGCTAAAAAGTAATGAGAAGTGGTTACTTGAGGAAAGGAAGGAACATCAAAATTTTTGACTGTCGAGGCCCAGCTGCATGACTGGGATCCTGAGGTTGAAGGGATGCTTCTCCCATACTTGAATTTCCCAGTACAGAGAGAGATAGGAAGTTCCTTAATAGGTTCCTGTTGGTGATAGTAACTTTGCTCATATCTGTTGGGTAGTAAATCTGTTGCAATTTAGGTTTCTTACAGCTTAGGTAAGTTTGTACTAAAAAGCTGTATATGGGCTCCATGCTGTTGGTAGAGACATTAACAGCAAAATACAAGTTTTGGAATGTAGGTATGCTACCCTTTTTTCAGGTTGGTAGTCTATCTAGTTCTGTGTTGTAGCTTTTTGGATAGTGACTTTTCTATGTAGAGCTAGAACTTGGTTATTCACCCTTACACATCTGAATAGCTATGATGAGTAAAGTATTCTTCATTTAATAATCATAGAATGCTAAAGTAACTTGGGGATCAGCATAAGTTGCCAAGGCACAGATGCATGAAGTGGTACTGCTGTCGTTGTTAGCCTACCTTTTTACACTGTCCAGTAAACAGAAGTGTTCTGCTTGCTAAACACTGGACTTCAATCTGATTTGTAGCAGCACTTCAACACCCGACATTCTGTAGAAGACATGGTGTGCCCCACAGTTTATAGAATATTCTCAAATATGTGAGGTTTTATTAAATGGCAACTTTCTTACTACTCTTACTTTTTGCCTAAGTCTTGCAGGTACTCTTTTGTTTAACTTCATTGAGGAACACTGTCTATTCCACTGATCTAACAAGAAAATATCTGTACTGCAGATTTTGAGACAGTTTATAAGCATTATGTAGAGGAAGGAGATTACCTTGTGTGTGTGTGTTCACTGTAAGGTTCTAAGTCTTCCTTAAAACTCTTTACTTTCTGGGTGGTCATACAGGTTACTAAATGATAGTCACTGCATCAGAGTCACTGCAGCAGTTCTCAAGCACATTTTGTTGGAGTTGTGCCTGCCTTCCCTGCTTAGGAGGCAGTTACGGTGGTGTCCTGTCCAGTGCTGGCTGGACATGAGTGTTGAGTGTTTGCAGCTGCTATTCACATTGTTACTGTTGAGTGGGCCACAAAAATGAAAGCATTGATTCTAGTGGGGACATAGCTGTAGCCACAGCATCTGTAATTGAAGTGTACATGTCAGTATCTTGCTGCTAGATTGTGGAAAAAGAAATCCTGAGGACAATATCCACTGTGTTGCTTTGGGTGGGGTGGGTTTCTTGGTTTTTTTTGTATAGGGAAGGGGAAGAGCAACAGACAGCAGTCTACTGTTTATTATGGTGTCATTCTAGCCATTTGGCTTTGGTAGTTTTCTCCTGTGACTTTACCTTGCATTTTCATGGACCTGGCAGCTGATCTAGGTACTGCTGTGTCCTTGAAGGGGGTGCAGTTTGACAACAAAGTCTGAGCTTTTTTTGCACCTTACCACTGCCAAAAAGGGGCAATGCAATTTTTAAGTCTTCCCATCTTCCCTTCCTCATTCTGTCACATGCAATGTCTTTGGACACCTATGGCTGTTAGTGAGTCTGTTCAGCATCACTAGTGGTGAGAAACATAGCTGCTTCTTTTGGTGGCAGCAAGCTGTTAGATTAGCTCAGCTCTCTTGAGTAATTGCATCCTTAGAGGATCTGGAAAGGGTTTTTAAATCAGCAGTGTCTCCTTGTCTGAATAGCAGTGATTCTTTCCAAGACACTGGATCTACATGAATAGGCTTAAACCACCTATAGAAAAAGATTTCTCTCTTTATTCCCCAAGGCACAGCACTGGTCTTTTTCTTTGTCCTAATCTTTGTTGGTTCTATTGCATTTGATTTGGGAATGCAGACAAGGTGTAATTTGACCTTACAAAGAGTAAAGATCCTCTATAAAAGCCTGCTTTTGAGTATCACCGTTGGTTCTATTCTATCTAATGTGCTGGGCCAAGAGATTTTACTGCACAAAGGAGAAAATCCAGGATAAGTGCTTCTACATTCTCCGTGTAGCCCTCATTTATTGAAGGGCAAACAACATTACTCAGTTGTCACTTGAAGCAAGTCTACCTTCCAGGCTCTTCTGACAAATTAGAATTTTTTCCAAATAAAAAATAGAACAACTTTGAAGGTTGCAGATGTACTTAGGCAAATATCCACTGGTATGGGGTTTTTTCTATTCTTTTTCTAGATGTATGTGTTGTGTTAGACATAGTGATACACGTAGGTCAAAAGATTCTCAGATGTTCAACTGCCATTGCAAATTGTAAGTGTTTTCTAAGCCCATCTCTTAGACAGTACAGAAGTTCTGGCAAAATGTTTGAAAATTTTCATCAGCAGCTGGACATTTTCCCAGTAATGGTCCAGAGATTAGGATGAGCCCATATGAGGAACTTCAGAGGATACATTTTCTGTCATTAACTACTAAAACTACTATAACAAAAACCACCACCACCAAAAATCTGTTTTTACAAATGTGACTAGTTGTTGGGATCTGTTTTCTTTAAAAATTTTTTCATATTTGCTATGGGAGCAGCTTAAACCTCCTTATCAGATTTCTTAATGACCATGAAAATGCATAGAGGAGAAACAGAGTCCTACCTATTACTGCCCAAAATTTTGATGGGAGTAAAGGGTGCTATTGTTGTTTATTAAACAAATTCTGTGTACTAAATGTATGTTTGTGTTTTGTTTCATAATTGAAATATTGAATTATTCTTATTATTCTTGAATTATTAGAAAATCAAAACACAACTAAGAGTCCCTCAAATCCTTTTTAAAATAAAATGTTTTTAATAGAAACAGAACAGTCAGAATAAGTTGCTACTCTGAATATTAATGCAACATGTATCTAAGAAGCTGAAAGTTTGATTACAAATATTTCCTGAGGTAAATCTGTTGCAAAAATGAGTAAGCTATCTTGGACATAATTGTGCACTTTCTTACTGGAGACCTTGTTGCACGTGTTCTTGATTTCCATCCCTCTTTCCAGCTGAACTGGTGTACTTCTGTGTAGATGAGTCTCCAGACTGTTACTGTGTTGGAGGAAGAGTATTTGCATTTTCAGTTGTTGCATTTTATTTACAGGGTATAAAGAATGCTTGTAAAGACTTTGTCTCGTAGTTAGGCAAAAAGGAGGCATGTGCTGATTTCATGTGTCACTTATAATTTGGCTTCTGTAATTTTTTTAACACAATGCTTTTTCTAAGTCTATTTAAGGTTTTAATATAATGGGTTCATTAAGGAGGAGGCGCATGACTTTGAACAGGCCAAGTCTTTTCTTTCCATGTGCACAATGAATTAGTGTTGAAGTACATCTGTATTTTTAGGTTGTGAGTTCTATGAAGTAGTTTATGTGAATTATACTTGTACTCTTGTGATATAGGAAATAGTTTAGTGTGTGCATGGGACTTAGTCTGCTTTATGGAGTTAAGTACTTCATAAAGCTGTGTTCCTCAGATGGACAATGACAAATCTGTAACCACAATATATGGTTAATTGTCCTTAAGCACTTTTGTTGGCAGATGCATTCCATGAAAATAAGAACAGGAATTTAATTTCCTTGGAAGAATAGCCTGGAAATGTAAGCAATTATTTTAAGACAAAAGGGAGATGAGTTAGTGTTGCATACCTGTGCTAGTGTCTCTGGTCACTGTTCTCAGTTTAATATACTGGAATACTATTGCTGCGTGGTGGGGTGGATAGTGGACTCTGCAACTCCCCCAGAGCATCTCCTTTCAGGGAGCCACTCAGGTGGGCACACAGACAGTCACTCTTGTCCACTCACACACACCACAGATAGCTCAGCGAACGAAGGACAGGAAGGGTCTTCTGTATAGAATTCCAGTGAAGGTTTATTGCTCCATATGCTGAAGGAACCAGGGACAGAAGACCGAGAAATAGTGTAATAAACAGAGTTAAATATGGGGGTCACAGGCCAATAGCTGCCTGCCACAAAGGTGGTACAAGGGTTGGACAGAGGGCACTGACACATGGGAAACCTGAGAGTGGATGGTCAGAGTATTACAACAAAGTAAAACAGAGAAGGAAAAAATCCCTAGGACTAAGGACAAATATGAACAATTAGAGGTGGGCAAAGCCTAGGCCAATGGAAAGAACAAAACTGAAGTAAATTAACATACTGCTGCAGAGCACCATGGAGGAAGCATTTTCTCTCACCATAAGTGAAAAAACATTCCCAACGGCTATGGTAGATTCTTCCAGGGCATTTCTCTGAGAGTTCTCCCTGTAGGCTCAAGGGCCTCCACAGAATACCCTTGTCTTTATCTCAAATATGAAATAAAATAAGATATTTCTCTTAGAAAGTAATTCCATTGAGAATGTACAAGTATCAGAAAAGTACCATCCTGGCTGTAATGCTATGCCTTTAGACATTTTTAGGAAGGATTATATCTGTAGAGTTTGGAGAGGGGTGATTTTTTTTCTTTTTTGTCAGCATAAACATACTATAGTGCTTCTTGCTGTCTTGTCACATTTTGTGAAAAAAAAAATATTCTCTTTTCTGTGCTATTTAATCTTTCTAAACCACCAGGTTCTCTTTTCCTAACTCTGCTTTTAATCATATACATTTAAAAACAGTCCAGTGTTAACTCCTGCTATTCTAGTGCTTTTGATATCCCTTTTAAAGTAGTGGAGAATACAGTCTTTCCAAAGTTAATTTGTTAAATAGTGTGTAAATTTTGATGGTATCTTTTACTTTATTTACAAATATTCCAGTAGTATTAGATTCCTCTACTGTGTTGTGTGAAATACTATGTCAAATTGACAAAGTTGTGCTGTGCAAAGTGATCTGTGAAATGCATTAGCAGCACTCAGTGTATGTTTAAATAATAGGCTTCTATAATAAATAGAAGAATGGAGTAACACCACATAAATGTTTTCAGTTGCTGCATGTCTTGTATTTACTGATATTCTGTCAGAATTTTAGGATCTCTGTTTTTCTAATTATTGGAAGTGTGTCAGAATTTCTGGGATGTCTGTGTCTAGAAAGAGTACAATGGAGTAAAAGGTTACTTTTTCTGGGGAAAAACAAATTTGAAGAGCTTCTATATTCTGTTTCTGCAATCTGTTTTAGTCAATTAAAGACCTCTATTACAATAAGTGTGAACTCAAAAGCTACTCTTTAATTTAGTATCTAGATTGTGTTTATTTGAATAATTTCTGTGGATGTATGCAGAGTGCGGAATTCTTGATCTTGTCTTGAAACTAACTCAGCTGTAAGGTGTCCTGGGACTTGAAGGGTTGAAAGATGTTTGAGTACAGCTTGTGGAATTTTCTGCTTCTGTAAAGCTTTGCTGAGGTTTTAAGATGTAGAGCAGAAGAGATGTTCTTATATTTTATGAATAAAAGCATCTATACTGCATGATTTACACTTCCTGGGGCCAAAGCCACTTGTGCAAATCAGAGTGGATGCAAGAGACCGCAATCTCCTAAATTCAAATGTAGTTTTGATGGTCTTACCTGTCCTAATTTCATGCAGATTTTGCTTGTTGAAGGCATTAAATATTAAAGCAGCAACTTGACTTGCATTGGGTTTCCTTTTGCTTAGCTTGCAAAAGGTGGAGGTCTGGGCAGTGGTTGTTCTGCCAGCAGAACTTGCCTGTAACTTACAGCATTGGCTGCAACTCAGTCGGTGGTAGTGCTGGCAACCAGCCTACAGTTGATGCCATGTATTAATGATATCTTTTGAAATAATTTTTGATGCAAAAATACAATAGCAGTGTATGGGGGAAATCCCTTAAAGCTAGGCTTTCCTTTCCTTCACTTTCCCCTACATTCAGTTGGATTGATTCCCATGTTCCCTTTGGGGAATTAAAAGGTAATTTCTAATAGGAACATTGAAGCCATTTTGAATTCTAATTGCAGATTTCGAACTAGTTTCACAGTTTAGACCATTTCTTTAGCAAACTGTCTGTGTTTTGAGACTCACAGATCTGAGTCCTGATTTCTTGGGTTGCCTAAGAAAATGAGAAGTATGTGTGATGGGAATGTGCAGCAGAGTTGCTTTTCTCAGTATAAAGAAATGATCACTAAAACATTTCCTGCTGCCAAGATCAAGCAATAAAGACTTGATCAGAAAAAAGTTTGGGGAAGCTAGTTCTGTCTCTCCCTCTTTTGGATGTCTTGGTGGTAAAGGGAAGCTATTGTAGTTTCTGAGTGTAACAGGAGGAAGTTTAGTTGAGGAGTCCAATTGTGGCAGTTTCAGCTCTGGTCCCGCTGCTTTGTTTAGCAAAGATGTCAAAGTGTGAGAGTAAACCTCTGTTGGTTTGCTTCAGCTTTCAGTGCTTAAGCATCTGATCTTGGTAACATCTGATTTCTTTGATCTCTTCAGAAGTTTTAATTTGTCCTTTTAAACTAAGAATTTTTAAAGCTTCATATAATTTTGAAGAAACCTGTTGTTCCCTCTAAGGTTGAAGCTTTAGGTGTGTATACCATCTCTGCTGTGACTACAGGAGTTTGAAATGCAGGAGATTCAGTCCTTGGTATAGATACTCTGTTTTCAAGTATGTTTCATTCTACACCTATTCAGTAAGCCTCCAAAGAAAGTGTTCTTGCTATTTCTTATGCAAGGTCAAATTCTTTCAACCTTTGGGATGTGGATCACTAGGGTGTACTTTATCTGTGCTATCTCCTTTGCAGAGCAGTTAAAAAGTGCACCTCCATTCACGATACTCTACTTGTGACCTGTCCCTTGTTTGATACAAATTTCGCTACATTTTTTACTGACTGCAAATAGTTTGCATTATTTTTTTCTTGCTTTTGTCATACAAATACAAGCTGCTTTCATTTTTCTGACTTGCCACTACTACGAGGACTCAGGTTTGTAAAACAACCAACTTTCCTGGTGCTCGAGTGTTTAAAGTTTGTTGCTTCATCCGTTTGCATAGGGAAGTTTGCAGGTGTTAGTTACTGCAGTGTTGCATGGAAACCTGGCAATACATTTAATTTTTAAAAATAAAAGCACCGGTGGTAGCCTTAAAACACTGCAAAAACTTTGCATCTGTTGAACAAAAGCAGATTTTGAAGTTGGAAATATCAGTTGCTAGACAGCAATAATGACACTTATAATACGCACAGATTGTAAATNTGCACAGGTTGTAAATGATCCCTTAACTTCTAATATAATGTATTTCTACTCTACGAAGTTATAGGGAAGTGGAGAATACTCATTAATTTTTTAATTTTCAACTTATAATCTAAATTAACTGCTTCTATGTTTTCCAGACGATATTCTGTAAGATGAAGAACAGAAAGCAGTGTATTCAAGATACTGAGGATCAGATGCATGAAGGCATGGAAGGTAAAGTTTGTGTGTGTGANGTGTACTTTATCTGTGCTATCTCCTTTGCAGAGCAGTTAAAAAGTGCACCTCCATTCACGATACTCTACTTGTGACCTGTCCCTTGTTTGATACAAATTTCGCTACATTTTTTACTGACTGCAAATAGTTTGCATTATTTTTTTCTTGCTTTTGTCATACAAATACAAGCTGCTTTCATTTTTCTGACTTGCCACTACTACGATGACTCTAGGTTTGTAAAACAACCAACTTTCCTGGTGCTCGAGTGTTTAAAGTTTGTTGCTTCATCCGTTTGCATAGGGAAGTTTGCAGGTGTTAGTTACTGCAGTGTTGCATGGAAACCTGGCAATACATTTAATTTTTAAAAATAAAAGCACCAGTGGTAGCCTTAAAACACTGCAAAAACTTTGCATCTGTTGAACAAAAGCAGATTTTGAAGTTGGAAACATCAGTTTCTAGACAGCAATAATGATACTTATAATATGCACAGGTTGTAAATGATCCCTTAACTTCTAATATAATGTATTTCTACTCTACGAAGTTATAGGGAAGTGGAGAATACTCATTAATTTTTTAATTTTCAACTTATAATCTAAATTAACTGCTTCTATGTTTTCCAGACGATATTCTGTAAGATGAANACTAACAAAATCGGGAGCATTTTTTTATTTAATGTATATGATTAGGTAAATACTTGAAGATACTCAGATTAAGATAATTCTAAGACAGAAAAACTAAAGTAAAGGTAGACCATGTGTATATAAGATAATGAATACAGAATATGCTGGTGTATTTATGTCATGGAGAGAGTGCAAACACACAAGGAGAAAGAACTTAGGAGAATAATGTCTAAATGACTGCATAACCTATAGGAAACACTGTGATGCCTGCTTTATTGAAATATCCCTGTAACTAACTTTCCTTTGTTTTAATGGCAAATACTGGTACAGTAGTGTATGAAATCAGTTGTTTAGCTTTTTTTCACCTGAAACACAATTTTCTGTTGTTACAAGCAAGTTGAATTCAAGTTTTCAGGTCTAATGCAGCCAAGAAGCTGGCCGGAGGATCACTTGAAAGAATGTATCTTCTTACTTCAGTATTATTCAAATCTAGATGGACTTTGTTTCAAAAACTGTCAAAACTTCTAAGTGTCAGTGTTAATAATACCAGGTGAAGAAAACGAGGAAAGCTGCTCCTGTTCTACTTTATTGTATGATGGCAACACGTGCCCCATCTGTCTGAACTGCCTTCTAGGACAAGAGATTGGCTTTCCTGAGAACTGCAGTCATACCTTCTGCATGACTTGTATTCTTAAATGGGCTGAGGTAAGACTGAGCACCAAGGTGTGTGTTTATTTTTCAGTGAAATCTATTGCATCTAATACCTACAGATATTTTTTAAGGAAGTTACAGATTTTGGCTTTGCACAGAAGTGTTCAATGACCAATTTGTAAATAGATTTTGGAAAACTGTCTTCTTAATGTGCTAAAGTAGTTTGTGTTTTCTTTCATTAGACAATCTTACTCTAATAACTTAATGATTACTAGAGATTAGGGATAAGTAACCGAATTGGTGTTGGCTGTTTGGAAGATCAGACAGTATTATGTACATGCTATAATATTGCATTGCTATTAGCTTAATCTTACTTTGTGATAACCCTTAGGTTGTTTGTCATAATGTCAACTCAGGGCTGGGACCAATATATATTCATGTTAGTCTACAAAATAAGTGATACCTTAGTTTTTTAACTGTAAAGAGAACTCAGCTAAAAGCTTTACTGCCGTTCTGAAAAAAAAATAATTTTAATGACGGGTTTTTTTTTTTTGTTCTATGTCAACTTTGTAGATAGTTCTGGAACCTGAAAGAAAAATGACTTGTTGAACAAATCCTTGATGATCTTACACTGTCCTTCCTATTTAGTTCCATTTCCTTCACCTATGTCATGCAATCATTGCATTAAGTCTGTTGTCTTTACCTTTCCTGTAACTTTTTCAATTATCAGTATAAAACACCAAATTAATATTGCTTTGTACTAGGATGAGCAGGGGTTGCTGCCTTTTGTCTTGCTTCTGTGGACTTGAATTAGTTTCTCATTGTAGTGAGACAACTGTTTGGTTTCTTTGCAATATCATTCTTTTGAAGTAAATGATTATTTTGGTTGTACTATTCCCTTTAGAAGGTTTGTATCACTTGTATGTATGTATCTATGCAATATGCTTATTCTTGCTTTATTTTTAACCTTAATTTTTGTGCTATTTATTACTAAAAGCCAGTGGTAACACAATTTTCTGAAGAATTTATATGAACTTCAGAGTGTTAAAAAAAAAAAAGTTTATTACATGAAAATTGCTTTAGATTTACAAACTAGATAATAAACAAAGTTTCCAGTTGCCAGATTTTCTGTTTTGCATTTGATTCATTAGAGCAATTTTATTTGTAAGGGAAGTGGAAATTCTCACCTGCAGTTTTACCCTGAGTGACTTAGCTGGTTACCATAATGACAGCTGAAAAGCATTGAACAGTAACATGCACAGGGAAGCAGTACTGTATATTAGCTTGCTGCTGGATTCGAGTTTGTTCACATTGTCTAACAGATGCTTTTAAGCCCAATGAGGAAGAGAAATTTTCTTGTTCTAAAAGGGCAGATGAGTGATATGACATTTTTCTTGTCATGTCAACTTTATTTTTTGTGGTCTGAAGTGCTATTCAAATAGAATAAAAGCAACTTCTCTTAAGAGTTGACAGGTAAAGTAGATGTAATGCCATAAAAAAGATGTGGGGGTGTTTCTAAAGCTACATAAGACTGCTGCTGCTTTTCATTAGTAACATCAGATAGGTAAAACCAGTCAGGCTTCTTTTTTGGGGTTACTTGACAGCCAGGCCTGTTGAGTTTATGGAACTTCTCTGCCTAATCTAGTAGTTTTAATTAAAAGTCAAGTGGCAAAAGAAATGCTGAAAACTGGGTGACAGTTCAGAGGCTTCAGCTGTGAGAACCAAATGAGGTTCTATGCATTAGAACAGTAGAAACATATTATACGCATGTGACCATTTAAAACATGCTGATGCCGTGTGCTTTTTGCCTGTTACTAATATTGAGTAGCTGAATGTGTTCTTTCTTGAGAAGTGTTGCATACGGGTTAGCTTTCTCTGATTCTTGGTTGATCATAACTGATGCTTTAAGTTTTAAGTTTTTTCTTTTCCTGTTCTGCTTTAGCTTCATATTAAGTGCTACTAAGTTCTCTTTACAGGGTAGTTAGACCCAACAATTCTCTCCAGCTCAAATTTCAAGGACAGTCCTTCCAAACCTTAGTCCCAAAAGCATAAACAATGTAAAGAAGAGGAGGGCAAGCAAGGAGGATGGAACTTTGTAATTTGAAGTTATTAATTGGACAGTTAATCTCAATATGCAAATGGACCCTAACTTATAAAAGTGTGAAACCCCATGACCAAAGCCCTTTTTGTGTCCATCTTGAGGGCCACCCTGGCAGGGCTGCAGCCGGGCTCTTGTGTTGCCAGGGTGTGGCCTTTGAAGACCTTTCAATAAATACCTACTTTATTCCTCTAATTTTGTCTAGCCTCTGTATCTATCAGTTTGATAAGGCATCGTAACCATAATTTTAGTCATTCTGTGTAATGGAGATGTAAAAAAGATATAAAAATGACCTGCTGTTAAAAAAATACAGTCCTGATTCTGGTTAAAGATCAAGTAGAGTTTTGGAGTATAAACAAATTGGTCTTAGAAATGGTATTTTCCTCCTTAAGTGCTGAAGAAAAACAAAGTTGAGAATAAAATTATTGAATGAAATCTTTAAAAAAAAAGACTAATATTCACATTATTTGACATGTTCTTTTGTGTGTCTTCAGTTGTGCTCCATACGCTTAGAGGCTTTGCCAGCAGTCTGTGTTTAAATTGGATATTTCTTCTATTTTTCTGTGTTGCATCTGGACTTAAAAATATAACAGGAGATACTGCTTCTTTAAACTGTTGTTTTCAAATTGTACATAATCACTGTTCTCCTGAGAGTTTATGGCTTTTGTATATAACTGTGTAGACTTTAATCAAAACCAGGGTACTTTAGGCAGAAGATAAGTTTTACTGTTCTTCTCCCTCTTCAATCTTTAGATTTTCAACATTGCAGCAGCAGTCAAGTGTCCTGTACCAGCAGATCTTCTGTCTGAAAGCAGCAGCCATAATACTTTGATCTTGCTTTTTAAGAAGTGAGAGAGAGAATATACATTAAAAAAAGCACTTAAAAGCAATAAATAGTTGAAGCAATATATAAAAATTTCCTTTATGTCAAAAGCTAAACAGTGGTAGGGAACTTGCCACGGAACAGGTCTAATACATTAGGTCCAGTTGGCTAAATCTGAACATTCCATGTCAGAATTAAATAACGTTACAGTTGAGTCAGTGATGTATTTTCTTTTCCTTTGAAGAAAGGTGTCTAACTCCTAAAATAAAAGGAAGGGGCAGACCAAGAATCTCCACGAAGGAGTTGATCTTCAGAGTAACTTTTTAATATGTCCCTTGAATTGTTCTGCTCTCTTTGGCTGTGTTAATTGTGGCATTTGAGAGCATTGCTTTGCAAAAAATTCAGTTGCCTATACTATTAAACTCTTCTATACTATTAGACTGTCAACTTGTGTGCCTTTGGCCATGCTAACCAGTGTTCTCCCAGTCACTGCTGGGCAGCACTGGGCTGGCAGACTGCTGGGGGCTGTTTTCAGTAGGCACATGAAGATTTACATAAATATTTGTCGTCCTGTGCCAGCTGTCAATCACTTCTGTAAACCAACATGGTGTAATTTACTAATTAAGACTTTCAGACTTGAGGCTTTGTATTTCAGTGAGTCTGTGCTGGAAGATCATAAAAAGTAAAAGGTGCTAAATCAGGAGCTGAGGTTACTGGACACACCCTTCAGTGGGAATTTGGAAGGACAGTGTAAGTGAGGGGTTGCTTTCAGTATAAAGAACATACATGTGATAACATTATTCCAAACACATAAAAAAAGGGGGGAGGGTGTAGCTAACAACAAAAATCCCCTATTCGAAGTCTTCAAACACCATCAGTAATGTTGTGTTACACCAAAGGAAGCAATTAGATTAATGTGTTTTTGTTGTCTATAATACTATTAGTGTATTAAAACTAGTTGTGTCAAAACTAATTTTTTTAACCTTTTTTTCTGATACACTTGTATTTTGTATTTTCATTGGTAAGCACGTTTTAGTTTATAATAAGTGGTTCTGAAAGGATTTAAGTAAAACTGATGCAAAGAAAAGTTAACTAGGTATCTGTAGCAAACATTCATAAAGTAGTTAACACTGCCTCAGCTAAGACAACTGCTTTAGCAGCAGTAGTATCATGTCTGTATGTATTAGACAAAAATATCTACCTTTTTTTTTTCTTTTCAAAGAAAACAGTCTTAGAAACAATAAATATTTATTTTACCTGTAGGGTTTTTAACTTCCTTTGAGTTCTTCAGAGTTCTGTCAGTGATTTTTCCCCTCAAAAAAGACTCTTGTCAGAAATAGTGCTTTCTTAAAGCATAACTATAAAACCCTTAAATGTACTTGCTTTTTAAAAGTAGACTGAAAAAAAGTAATAGTAAGTTTTTACATGCTTGTAGAAAACCGTGCATTTTCTGATGTCTTCCTACTTTCGTTAAAATGTGGAGAGAATGTTTCTCACTACATGTGGTGTTATGGTCTTCCTGTTCACTGAAGCTGGAGGTAGAATTCTGGGCTTTTTACTATATTGTTATTACAAGGTAAAGTGAAATATGCACACATTGCTTTAACAGTCTGAAATGCACTTTAAGCCTGAATTTAGTTAGGGGAATCTGGTATTATTTGTGTTTGACAGAGTATCTAAGAGTGCAGGATCATGTTTCTTTTTATATTAGCTTTCCAATACAAAATTTGGAGAATAGACTTTATTATGAGCCACTTGAAGAAAAAAAAATTGGGGGAGGGATTTACTGCAGCAACTCGAATTCTGTACTCGCATCTTGTTACTACTTGTTATGAAACCTCATAACATGGAACTTGACGAGATGAGGATATCTGTCAGAGTTATTTTGTCAGCCAAGTATGTTTTGGGATTAGCTTGCACTTGTTTGTATAGCTTTCTGAAAATTCCTAGCTGTAGTATGGTTACTGCTTCAGTCTTTTGCCTACCTCACTTTGTTCAAAGGCTGTTTGAAGTGATTCAGCTGAAATAGGAGTCAATTGCTCTTTGAATTTAGAGATCAGAGTTCTGTTTTGCTCTAGCAGTTACAGGAATATAGATATTAAGTTATCCCTGTGGACTTGAAGTAAGATTTTTCTAGAGGGTTTTTCTAGATTTTTCTTGTGGATAACTTTTCAAGGCTTGCAGATTTTTGTGAATGCTTATGTATTTTATGAAGTGAATTCTTCAGGTATCACAGGATGGGTGAAAGAATGAATCACTGTGGAGTTATCAGACTTAACAGGAAAACTCTCAATAGTTTCATGTGGAGCATAAAATAATCAAAGACATTTTGAAGTGTGCTGAGCCACTAGTCTGTGTTTTTCCAAGGAAAGAATTGTTGGGAAGCAAAGCAAAGCAGGTCACTAATACCATCGGAGAGGTTCTAATGATATTGATTATTACATTAAATACTGCATGTTCTGATTTTTAAAGCTATGGTAAAGAAAGATATTGTAAAAATCTGTGGTTCTTCTAAGGTTGTGATACATTTCACATACCTTCTTCCTTGTGCACCATAGAAGTGGTAGCTGCTCCTCGGACTTGTTCCGTCTCAGCATCTTCTTTCTTGTTTTACATGTTCTTCATCAAAAAGTACAGTGTACATTCACTATTACTTACAATGCTTCCTGAACAGAAACCTCAGAAGAGTGGAATTGCTAGCCTCCCTTTGATGAAAGAAGACTCAACGCCTTTGTTACTGAATCACGTTCTCAAAAAACATGAGAGATGAGTTAAAGGCCACCACTCCTCACAATTGCTTTTTGTAATGAATATTGACTTTTTTTAGCTTTATTCCTTTCTGTAGCAGTATAAGTCCTGTTTTGCTGTTGAGAAAAGGGATAGGGAAAGAAGTTTGGGTTTTTTCTTCCATTTTTTTCCAGCATTTTAAAGGTTTGCTTTTATTTGTTAGTGGATAGGTGAGAGCTTATGCATGTTGAGAGAGAAGTAACCTCTGGTTTCCCTCGTGGTACACAAGAACTGTACTCCATCTGGGGACTGGGGATGTACAAGCAAATGTCCTGACTGTGCTAGAGTTTCTCTTATGATAATGTTGTCAGCTTACAGAAAATGCTGAGGCTACAAAAAGCAACTGAGTAGGAGTGGAAACAGCATCTGCTGTTTCTGAACGTACCTGAACCTAATGGTAGTTTTTGACTCTTCCAGAATGTTTTCCTCCCTTTCTACAATTGTGTAAAACTGTATTAAGTTGTTAAACATTTGTCTAGAAGAACTGAACATTGAACATCTTTCTAGTGGAGTAAAACTACTTGTTATTTGGATTGCTGCTAGTAACACTTAGTATTTTATGATACTTTATTGCAGTGAATAAACATTACTTACAGTGACTTAAACTTGGGAAGATAACTTGACATTCATGTGTAAATGTAATGTAGGAAGAGATTGTATTGGATAAACATTTCAGCTAAGGTAGATCCTGAAACGAGAATAAAAATGACTAAGAAAAATAACTTCCTCCTACCTATCGTTTACAATCTGGTATATCTAAGAATGAAAGTACGTACCTTGACGTTTGCAGCAGATTCAGAAGCTGCAGTGCCTTGCATGCTATCAAATATCCTGATGGAATATTGCACTACTACATTACTGTGGATTAGCTGTGCCATGACTACAGGACAAAAACTGTCCTCATGAGCTGAGTCCTTAGGGAGCTGGCTTAATTACCCAATATGCTTTTCTTATCTGGGGCCATGACACTGCAGAGAACAATGGTATCCCCCAAAAGAAGTTGTNAAGAAGTTTTTAGTTAGGATAAAATACCAGAGCATGAAAGGTTAGGTAACGACTTTAACTTACATTCTTGTTCCTGAAGCTACCCCTGGGGTTTTTTTTTGTTGTTGTTTGGTTGGTTGGTTGGTTCGTAGGTTTGATTTTCTTTTAAATCAGTCTAATTTGGTTCTATCTACATCAATTTAAATCAGAAGCTTGGAAACTTCCTGAATGCTCCATGTTTGGGAGCACTCTTTGAAATTAAGAACAGAATTAACTGGAAAATTGGAAGCCCCGATGAAAAGACAAGAATGAAGTTCACCCCTGAATTTTGGGACAGAGTTCATATGCAGGTTTTTCATAGCTGCTTATGCAATTCTAGTACTGCGTCTTGCTTGCATAGATACCCTCTAGCTCTCTAAATTGCAGAAATTACATTCCTCTTCAGGACATGCAGTTCATATACTGTGTCTTGTTCAGTGAATGAATTAGGGTTGGAGACTGGGTGTATGTTTTGGGTTTTTATTTTGTTTTGTAAGTGTTGAACTGAGACTCTGAAGGCCAGTGGAATTAAGGTGGGTGTGGGGGATGTAACAATGACAAACCCCCAAACCAAAGAAACACACCCCCACAGCAAAAACATCTGGAATTAAAAGGAATAAAGAGTTCTCTCACAGCAAAAGTTAATATTCAATGTTGATTTTTTTTTTTAAAGCTGATTCACTACATGATCCACTTGGGTGTAGCTTCAGTTGAAATTTCCATGGTTAATAATGTGTTATTGTTCTCTGTGTGTATGTGTGTTTTATCTGATGTAGTGCAGCCTCAATAAGAGGGCATTTAGGTGATCAGGGAAAAACAATAAATCGCTATTTCCATCAAACAGTAGGGTAAAATAGTCTTCAGTTCCCTTTTCTTGAAAACTGATTTGTAAAACTTTAGATGTGTTACATGTGGGAATCTGTTGTCTACTGACTGCAACAAAAAAGATGTGCTATAAGCTTTTGGCCTTACCAGTTTTATCTTTTGGGGATACGCAATGCACTTTCTGTTGAAAATAAAATTAAGAAATAAAATGTTAGAACAATATGAAATGTAGAGGACATTTGCATATTGTTATGCTTTTCAGTATGTTATCAACATTAATCTTACATAGTGCTTCATTATCTTTCATAGTGCAACATTAATGTTTACATAGCAGTGTACCAACTACTAAGAAAAAATTAGCTTTATCCCAGTCAAATCAGGACACATTGGTATAAAATCAGTAACCTAAAAGGGATTAAAAAAACAGAAGGTGTAGGTAATTTGATGTAAGATGCATTAAATGCTTCTCCTTTTTTAAACACATCTTCTGGGTTACACTCTTGTTTCCTTTAGATTTTTCCTGAAAGAGCAGTCTGCTTATATGAAACAAAATACTGAGTGTATGGATAATGTGTCTAAATGCATTCTTACTGTGAACAAGTTGGGATTTTATGTGCTTCTGTAAGCTACTATAATAGTGAAAAAAAGTATAGAAAATTAAGGCTTCTCTCAGCTCATTACCAAGTTTGTAATAAGAAAAACAATTTTTCAGACACAGGCTTCATGTCCTATTGACCGCAGACCATTTCAAGCAGTGTGCAGGCTGGATGCATTAGATAAGCAGATAAAGGTATGTTCCCAACTTATTTTCTCAAATAACTTCCGTTGTAGAAATGTCCAAGTTATGCTGCAGCCTTTTATTCATATGCATTGTGTTAAATAAGCTTTCCTAACAAAGTAATTATTGCTTCAATGTTTCTATTACATATTTGAAGCTAGTAATTATTCTTAATTATTTTATCAGCGTAAGTATTTACCGTAGTAATAAGTGTAATCATAAAGCTGCTCTTGCTACTTTCTAGTATCTTCAAGCATTCATGATATATCCAAGAAGAGAAGTTTAGTAATTGGACTCAAAGTGTTTTTTAAAGTAGGATTTGTAAACAACTGCTATACCAATTATCATACAATACTGCCTTTTTTTTAGCTGAGGTGAATCTTCTATGTTCACAGCCTCCAATTCCCGGACAAAAACACATGAAGGCAAGAGGAATCAATTAATAAATATTAAACGTTGTTCAACCCAGATATGAATTTTTTTCAGCTCTGAATTCTTCTTAAAAATACTGATATGGGGAGTAGTTTATCAAGTAGGAAAAAACCTCTTCTGATAGATGATCTTAAAAATGCATGTAGAAAGATGCTGATAATTCCATATATGATTTGGAATTTTGTGATGAAATTATGCTTATTAGTAGTTTGTAAGCTACTGGTCTTGCACTTTGTGACATTTAGAAAACAAGCTTCCACTACTCGTTTCTTGTACTTCTCAAGGCCCAGGCAGTCACCTGTAAAGCAGCCATGTTGGCAACTACAATGCATCCTTCTCATAGGAAACCATGCTTGTATATTTTGTCTTCTTTATTTCTGAAGAATCAAGGAAGCAGTTGAAATAGGATAAACTGAATTTTACTTTTGGAAGAGTGTAAATGCTGTATCAATATACAATTTGAAAGATTGTCTGTTCATAGAACTGCAGTGTAAACAGGTGGGCAGAGAACAATGTCCTCTGAAGAAGAGCCACTGGAGCCATAGGAATAGATAGAATGGGTACCAAGATATGCAGACACAGTGGTCAGCATAATCAGTGGTGCTATCAGGAGACTGGCAGCTTTCTCTTTGTGATATTCAGAATTAGAATGCTAATACCTTAAGGGATTGCATAAAAAGCCAAATTTTGTGAATGAGGAAATACGAAGTTTCTAATGCTAACAATTGCAATGTAGTCATTGAAGCAATCTCATAGTGTGAAATGAAAGTTGTATTGCTCTCAGTGTTTTTGAGATGTGGAAAAAACTCGATATTGTATAAAATACATAAGTTATTTTACTCTAGAGGAAAATTGGGTGTGTTTTAATTATGAGGAAGCATATTAAGTTGAGTGGTAGTTCAGTGTTTTCCCAAGGTCAGTCTTGTGTATTCTGAACAACCAACTTAGTTTTAGAAAACTTAGCTTATATATTCTTAATGGAAATTAGTGCATAGCTCTGAGACACTTGCCATGGCAGTCTGAGTGTTCAGGGCTTTTTTCATCTTGTGAATTTAGTGTGCATCTCAGGCATTGTCAATCACATATCAAGGTGTAGGTTTTTTCTATTCTATGAAAAACAAATGAAAAAAAATCTCCTATCGGTGAAGTCAAAGAAGTAGGATTTGAAATGTCTTCTAGTTCTTCTATTTGAGCTTAATTTCTGTGTAGACCTGAAGAGACTTTGTATGAATTTAAAGCCCAAGTGTCATGACATTCTAGATTGGATTGATGCTATTTTACAATACAGGTTCAGGTTACAAAACAGCTAAGGAGGAAGGAGGAAGAGGAAAACTGTGCCTGCAATAAGGAAACTTACAGCCATGTGAAGACGAGAAGTTTTGTGAGGTTGGTTGTCTGTGAAATTTCAAGCATTTGAACTGGAATATTCAAAATCTATAAAATCAACTGGTTCAACATGTACAGCCTGAAAATTTTGTAACATTATTTTTGTTTTAAAATAACTTAGTTTTCACAAGTGGTAGTTTAATTTTACTTTTATCATTGCTGTAATTCCCACTTGAATAGTTAAAATAGCAAGGAAGGAGTAAAGGGCAACGTATTTCTTGCATTGTGCTCTGCGAAAGTTGCATTTTTCCAAGCAATTCTGACAAATTTTATATTTGAAGTATGGCTAGATCAAATTTTAACAATATGAATCTTCTTCTTTGTTTATCTAACCAGACATCCACTTTTCTTGTGTGTTATCATAAGCATTGGTGATGTTTCTCTTTATAAAACATAGTAGTAGTCAAGAACTGATTTTATTCTAGTAAGCTTGAGAGAGAACATTTCTGTTGTTATATGGAAATAGCATTTCTGTTTTGATAAACATTATCTTGTAACATTTGCTGCATTTGTATAATTGAAAGCTCAGGATTACACAGATGACTTTTGCTAAATAGTGCTTATCTAAAGTCAGTGTTTAATGGAATGTATGAAAAATACAGAGTTCTTGAGGTTTAAAGTGAAGCAGACTCCACTACAGCAAAGGTAACTGTTGGTAAATTATCCTTTTTGAGTAATAAGAAAATAAGATTCACCATTCTGAATCAACACTGATATTCTTAAAAGGAAACAGGTTATAACATCTTTCACATGTTGCAATGAAATCAAACAAAACTGAGCATTCTGATTTAATACAGGATATTAACTTTTGAGTAAATTGGTTTTCATTTTTTTCTAAGATGTTTGAAGCACTGTGGCTTTTAATATATGGAGACAATATTCATGATGCAAGTTCAGGTTTTAATAGCAGAACTTGGTTTATGTGCATAAAATAAAAATGCCTTCAAATAGGAGCAGATTTTGTTTGGATGGGCTTAGAAACTGCTTTTTTAATGTCTTCTTTTGATCTTGCAGAAGAGCTGTATGTCCAGACAGAGGGCCAGTAACAGTAAAATTAAGTAGAATTGTGAAGAAAAAATACAGTAAGTTGGTATTTGTCCTCCATTTGCCAGAATTGCTGTGTTATTAAGGAACTCTAGAATATCTTTTCTTGATGAGCCAATTTAATTTTTAAAAATTGCTTACATTTGTATAGCAAACCCAAATTCCAAGTAGTAGAAGTGAGGAACTTCTAGAACAGAGTTGCAGTATGGGAAACTCCTGTTTTTATTTAACTGGAAAACTGCCTCTGCAGTTTCAGTCACAAGTCAAATGGATGGGGTTTCAGACTCAAGTAACTTTCTGCATCAGGCAGCTGGGGAACAGGTAATGACTAGTTGTTATTCACAGAAGTTTTTTGGTGAGAGTTCTAACGCAAGCAGTACTTAGCTGTGTTTTGGGGTTGNGGTTGGTTCTGATAATGAAACATTTGTAAATACTTTCTTTTATTAGAGCATTTTTAAGACTACCTTCCTGTTTATTTTTAAGGTTAACTTCTATGTGTTAATTTTAGTATGATTCAACTTTTTTATTTTGTCTCTTTTTGTCTTGAAGTAATTAGAATATAGTGCTAGGTTGTATGAGCTTCTTTCTCAAATTAAACTTAGTTTTATAAGTGGTAAATAGTGGTGAATATTTTCATTTAGATTAGGATTTTACATTAGAAGATCCTGAACCCTATTTTATTTTCATCTATCTTCACCAAAGGAAGATGGTTTCATGTACAAGCTGTCAGCCAAGCACCACTATATGAAGTTTTTCGTATCTTCAATAAAATAGATAGACATAATCAACCAAGTAATTTATGNAGGTTAACTTCTATGTGTTAATTTTAGTATGATTCAACTTTTTATTTTGTCTCTTTTTGTCTTGAAGTAATTAGAACATAGTGCTAGGTTGTATGAGCTTCTTTCTCAAATTAAACTTAGTTTTGTTAGTGGTAAATAGTGGTAAATATTTTCATTTACATTAGGATTTTACATTATAAGATCCTGAACCCTATTCTATTTTTGTCTATCTTCACCAAAGGAAGATGGTTTCATGTACAAGCTGTCAGCCAAGCACCACTATATGAAGTTTTTCGTATCTTCAATAAAATAGATAGACATAATCAACCAAGTAATTTATGTGAATCTGCCATAGACATTATGGTTTACATCCAGTTGGGGTTTTTTTTAATGTGATATTTCTGTCAAGAATGTTTCTGTTTCCATGTTTCTGTTCATAAATCTTAGTCTATAAACACAGGATCACCAGATGCCAGATTCATAACGATCTGTAAAGGCTCTCTTGTTTGATTTCTACCATCCCTCCTTTCAAAAATACTTTGTGTCTCTGGGACACAAGTTTTTGATCAGTGCTTTCTTACTTATAGTTGTACTTGTAAATGAATGTGCGTGAAAAAGTTTTATGCCATAAATTTAATTCTGAAATGTAAATACCATCATTTGTCATCATTCTATCTTACCTGAAGTTTGAATATTTGGAGGGGAAGTGATGTTCAAGTCCCTGTTTTGGCTACTGCTTTGTTTCATGTAGTATGGGGCACATCCTGTGTATTTTCAGGAGCTGATGGCCTGAGTTGTAACTTCTGTTTGGTGCTCATTACACCTTATTTGTCAGGGATATTGTTAGCTCCAGTTTGCCCCTTCTAAGTCAGGTATTTGGAAATTTGAGTTCTGTTGTCCTGTAAGCTTAAAGTACCTTTCACTGCATTGAAGGGGTTTTGAACTGGAAAGATAGGGCTTAACAGTAGATCAGCCACTAATGCGACTTCATGGTTGGGAAATGCTTTCATTTTTAATTTCACTGATTTATGGTGAAGTGTTTAATAGCATCAATGTCTCAAATAGTACCTGTAGCAAAAAAAAAATCCATAAACAAAAGTAGAACCATTAGAAACATTCAGGAGGAGGCACAGGACTGAATTATCCAAGGAATGTTCAAAATTTAAAAGAAAGCCATGATGTACTAGCAACTACGTCATAAAGACATTTGTGGAACATCTGGATAGCTTTTGTAATTGGAGGGAGAAAGGTTAATGTTCAAAATTCATACTATTTTTAAAATGAAACTTAAAGCCAACAGTTTTTTAGGCAAAACTTAAAATTTGCATGCTGATTAAATAGGGCGTGTTCCCAGCAGAAGCAGCTCTCTGTGCCAAAGTTTGATGGAGCATATGGATAATGACTGCATATTGAGACATGTATTCATATACATTCCACTACAAAGTTTATTTTTCATTTTTCTGAATTAAAATTATGGTAGTATTCTAAATTCCTGTTTTAAAATACCAGTCACGGGGAATGACCAGGAAAGTTTTAGTCAGATTTGAGGTGGTATGAGCCCTTTGAGTGCTGTGGCAAAAATGGGTCAGTGTAGGTAAGTGTGTCAGTGTGGGAAGAGTATCTGGAGGACTATTGCTGGTTTGTTGTTGGGGTTTGTTTTTGGGTTTTTCCCCTGCAGGCAGCACAGTGCCCAGCAGCAGAGCTCCCTGCACACCTGCAAATGGCAGTGGACCAGCACACAGCTGGGCCTTCTGAGCAACATAAATAGGTGGTTGTATCTTTTGAAATACAAAGTGGGTTCTGAGTGTTGTGCCTCTGTGTGAGGGCCCAGTAACTAGACACACCAGACAATCTTCAATTCCGTAATCCTACCTGAGGGCAAAGGAGAATCCCAGCTGCCCTCATTAGGGTTTTCTTGTTACTTGAAACAAAACATTTGGTGAACTGCTGTGCAGGGGTGTGAAGGTGCTCCAGCTGTACTTTACTGTGGTGCATTAGGTAGCAGAATTGTGCAATAGTGAAGATCAGGCTTATTCATATTGTCTGTGTGGAGCATTAAGGATTTTGCTTTATATAAAATATGAAGTTTATCTGCAATGAGCAGTTGTTGAAAATTTAGAGACTGAATAGAGAAAATTTGTTTGCTCTAACTGCAAATCTCCGCATATACCTATGGAGCTATTATGGTGTCTGCTTTTTATGAGCTAAAACTCTTGCTGACCTAATTAAATTTCAGTGCATCTTCATATATTTGGTGTTAATTATTTTATTTTGGATGTCTTTAATTCATAATTTATTTTTGTGTAGCCCAGAAGACAGACCTGCTGGAATGAGTGCATCAGAACTAATTTCTTCAGCACACTTCTTGCTGGTGGTAGCAGTGAAGAATCCTTTTTTAGCTGTAGAAATGACTGGTTAGTGTGTACTAGTGCTTAGTATAAATTGATGGTTTACTGTATTGTGGATTCTGAAGTTCCTTCTGCTCCAACCTGTATATATACTGTATATATTGAAACATTGTGAAGATTGCCAGGGTTTTTATTCATTGATGAAGAGCAATTAAAGGATAAACATTTTTTAAAAATGATTACTGTTAAGGGCACACCCCACTTTCTGTCATCGGTCAGACATCAGAAGCACACACTTGGGTATTTTTAATCTCATTGATTTAATAAGTTTTATTTTTAGTTCATGTATAATTCCTTGCTGAATTGAAGCCTTGGATAGTAAAGGCTTAGGCCTGTTATTACACAACAGTAGTTACCAAAACAGTTAATGGTAAATATTCTGGTTTGTATCAGAAACACTAGTCCCCGCTGTTGTTCCTTGATTCCAAGAGGAACACTTGAAACATCCATGAAGCAATTTTGCATTAAGCAAAATACTTAATTAAGCCTAGTGCTTAAAAATGGGTGTGTAAACAAAATTGTTCATTGAATAAATGGAAGAAGAAGAACAGTGTAACAGAATGTTATTTGGATAATATGGCCTAATAAAAAAAAAGTACTATGTCTGTATGCTTCTCACAGTCTGTAAAAGATGAACTTCTTGCCATGAATGCAACAGAATTAATTTGTCAAGGATGCAAAGTTTCTCCATTCTTCAACTCCCCAGTGGACACATTACATCTCCTGTTTTCCATTCCATCTGCTTTAGTTATTTAGGACTTCATTTATGTTTACTGTGACTGTTTTTCCTCTAAGTAATAAGCAATGCATAGTTGAATCATGACTGTTGAAAGTTCTAATACAGGTAAATTAAAGTCATTGGTACAAGCAATTACTTAAATATAAAAAGTAACTTTGTACTATGACAATTTTGTAATTTCTTGTATGAAATTTGTCTTTCAGTACAGAATTCACAGAAGTCAATGTAGGGATCAGACAGAAGAGACAAGAGCTGGAATTGTCCTGTTCATCTGTGATTGCTAGAGTTGAAAGGTCTGTGTTTCGGATTCACAGATCTTAATACTTCAAGTCTGGAGTTCGATTAATTCAAATTGATCTTGAGTTAGAATATGATTTTTATGGAACTAGTTAATGTTTGCATTTAACTAGTTAAAATTTTGTGTATTTGTTGCTTGGTGGTTTTATGTCAATAGATTATTTTCTATATGTCTTAATGCTTTTTTGATACTCATGACAAACATAGTAACTCCATTGACTTGTGCATCTTAAATGTCACCTTTTCACAGAAATGTGAGTTTGAATACATTTTGTATTTGGAAGCTAATATTCAATGTACTTTAAAAATTATTTCTCTCCCTAGATATCAGACTACATTTACTTTAACATCAGTCTGATTCTGATTCCCCACACCACCCTGTACCCTATTTCCATGGGTTGGTTCTATCACTTTTTCTGTAATTATTTATGAAAAAAGTCCTGTTTGCATCTAAGAAGAGCTAACAGGAGTTGTATCGAGTGAAATAGATACATAAGGAGAACATAAAATAATTCTATGGGGCTTTTCTTCAGAGAGCAGATGTGTGTTAAAACATGCCCTAAGGATATTTTTGTGAATATAAAGCAGAACCATAAAAATAACTGATTTTAAAATAACACAGTAAGAAACTGGTTCTGTGGTCTTAATTTCACTACATATCTCTTGGCTCTCTTTGGTATAAAGACAAAGACTAAAGTTAAAATAGCAAGTGAAGAGGTTTTTAATTATAATAAAAAATTGCATCTAGGATTGAAATAGTAAATTTAAATTTTGTACATGTACATTTTCTTAGGGGAAGTTTCATTCCAACTCAGTGATAAGGTAAAAATTGTAGATCTCTAACTAAACTCTGGTTTTGCCCAAGGTTTGCTGAGGGAGTATGAATAAGTATGCATTTCTTTTGTTTGTATGAAGAAAAAAAAGTAGCCTTTCTAAATTCTCATGTAGATGATTTCTCATTTTTCTGAAGAAAACGTTGCTGTTCTGCTGAAGTACTAAAACAGCACTCAGACCCTTATTTCCAGTACTATAACCTACTACTTTGGACTGGGCTATTACTGTTCTATGTTTGACTTTAAAGAAAGCCAGATGTGTATTGCTTTAATATAACATACCTTGTTCAAACAGTTTTAATAGATTATGCAGTAAAATGAGCCTGATATTAAATATGACAAGGAAGGTTTTGTTCACTGTCAGCTTTGTGTTTCTCTCCAGCTGTGATGAAGTTGGAACGGTTGTAGTTGCCTAATGTTTTGGTTTTGTGCATTGTTTCCAAAACTTGCTGCAAACAGCTACAACAACTAATGTTACTGCTTTTACTTTTTCTTTTCCAGAGTTCCTTTAATGTCTTACGGAGCTGAAGCTGAGACCTTTCTTCTCATTTCTTCTGCAGTGGCTGGGAGAGTTCTTCCAACAAATATCAGGCCTTTGGAAAACTTTGGTAAACTTTTTTTTGGTAAGTTTTATTTATAGCTCATGTGGAGTATTGTTAAAATATGATTATCAGAAATCAAACTGAGTTAGTTACACTTAACAGGGGAAAAAATAACTATTTTGATGCAGTCTGGTACTATTTCAAGGCCAGCTACTTAATTTCTGAAATTGGAATACAGAACATAAATCATGCACCCCAAAGTTGGTATAAATTATTCTTTTGAAGATTAAATTAATAAGTATTTATGTAACTTAATTCCATTTCTAATTGCAACACTTTTTCCTTTTGTGTTCTTCTTTCTTTGTTTCCTGTTGTTCAAGGATAAATCTTATTTTGATGCATTATGAATGGCATATTTCAGAGGTATATTGTGCAGTGTGAGGAACAAACTTTTTGACAGATAAGAACATTAGTCAGGAAGCAGTGAAGTGTATGGATCTCTTTCAGTTTGCCTACAAGATCTACAGGGCAAAACCTTGCAAAAGTACTGGAGCTCCAGGGTCTCTCAGGAACGTAGCAGAAGACAAGACATGGAAGGAATTGCCTTCCTCCAGTTACTTTAACAGCCTCTATCTCCATACTCGGCAAGAATGTAGTTTCTCTTCCAAAAAGCTGCACAATTTCAAAGAAGTGGAAACAAAGGAGTCCTGTTTTTTAAAGGCTAGAGTTAATACCTTCTTTGAATTGGGAATCACACCACTTTCACTCTAGTAGGCAAAGAGATAGGACAGATTTGGGTCTCCTGGCTTACAAAAATTGTGTGGAAGTAAATTGCTGGAAGGAATTAAATAGTAGAAAAATAATGAAAAAGTTGCATTCATATTCTTTATTCTTTTTAAAGATATGTTTTCATACATGTTTCATGTATTTCACCTCCATATTTTTCAGTGAAAAATGGATAGGTTGCTTCCTCAGGTCTCTGATGTTTGGCTGTGCACTGTAACCGATCCTTAAACAGTTAGCTTCTAGTACTATACATGTTAGCTCATACCTCTTGACTTCCCTTTCTACAGTCAGGCTTTTTTGTTAGCATGCACCAGAAGCACTAAAAAATTATNGATGGAATTTTAAGATTAGTGCCAACATACTACAGTGTTTTAAGATTCTAAGTTTTAAATCATCTTCACATTTTATTTAAATACTTTCTATTGTTAAAGAGCATGCAGGAAGTAAGAGTCTTAAAAATTTCCTAGTAAAACCGGGGTATGGTGGATATGAAGATGTCCCTTGAGTATTTGAGTCACATTCTGTTGAGTGAATGTTCCTTCCCCATTCAGTTTCTGTATAGCATCTGAGTAAAAGGCCGACGTGCATAAGAAA
>VZTR01032523.1:0-12856 GCA_013400775.1 Chaetops frenatus | reverse complement strand
CTGCTTGCAGTGCCCCTGGTAGCAATAACCCATCTCTGAATAAAACTCATTCAGCAGCAGAGAAGCCCCCTCCAAAACGCAAGTCTAAAAGAGCAGTTAAGCAACAAACACCTGCTGTAAAAAAGAAACTGAGAAGTTCTGCACGTTCTGAAAAATCCCCCCGTGGCTCAGTGGAAGATGATGACATTGCTGAGCCTGAAGCAGTTCTAACTTTAGATAAAGACCATCAGTCAGATAATGAAAGCAATAACGCAAGCCTCCTGCAGAAGAATAATACAGACACAGAATCCGCTAATGGATTGGAAAGCTGTAGTGAGCATGCAGAAATTGAGGAAACTAAAGAAGAATGTGACGGAGATGAAGATACTTCAGGCAATGCAGATGTAAGTTTTTCTCTCCAAGAACCTCCAATACTAACTTTAGGAAGTGAAAGTCAGGAATCTGAAGTAAAAGACGTTACTGAAAAAAATTTAGATCTTGCCAATCAGGACAATTGTGAAAATACTCCTGAACAAGTGGAAACAGTAGCTAGTCCCAAAGATGATATATGTGACCATGCAACTTCTGAAAATGTAGATCAGACATCTTGTAGTCCTCAAAAAGAATTAATGGAGAACACAGAAACTTTGACAGAAGTAGATCAACCCAGAGCTAGTCCAGAAAATGAAATGGAGTTGGAACATCTGGAACCTTTGGGAAAAGATCAGCCATTAGAGAGCCCCAGAAGTGAATTGCCTGAGCATCCTGAAGCCATGGAAATAGATAATTCTGAGACTGAACTAAAACCAGTAGTAGACTGTGCAAATACAAAACCTCTTGAAGATGAAGAACCAGGTGCATTAATACACAGTATTTCTATGGACAGTACATCAGAACAACCCTTAAAAGAGAAGACTATTTCAGAAAGCGAAGAGGATGGAACTTCAGAGTCACCCCCAGTAAATGCTGAACATAAACATTTTGGTGAAGATAACAATGAAATTATACCAATGGACTGTGACTCATTTTGCAGTGACCAGAATGAACCTAAGATTGAGCAGTTACCACCAACTGAATGTACAGAGCAAGGAAAAGTGAACTCCTCACAGTGTGAGGTGGGAAACTCTGCATCAGGTTCTGATGAAAAAGACAAAACTGTTCCTCAAGAAAGAGAGTGCCAGCCAGAGCTCAAAAAAGAGAAAAAGGCTCGATCTAGGAGATCTAGATTTCACTCTCCATCGACAACTTGGTCTCCTTCTAGGAGAGAGGGCAGGAAATCTCAATCACCATCCCCTAAAAGGGAGACACCTGCAGACAGAAGCTCACTATCACCCAAGAAGGTAACTGTGAGGGAGGGAAAGAGATCCTTATCTTGCTCTCCAAAGAGAGACACACTCAGAGATGAGAAGAAAACACCATCTCGATCTCCCAAAAGGGAAACTGTCAGGGAACGCAGGAGATCATCTTCTCAATCAGGAACTAAGGATTCATCTCCAAGGCGAAAATCTAGGTCTCGGAGCAGTGATAGAGATAATCAAAGAAGAGATCGTGACAGAGAAAGAAGAAATAGGAGGTGGTCTAGGTCACAATCACGCTCTAGATCAAGATCACGGTCTAGGACTAGAAACAAAGGTTCTTCGTTCTCTAGAAATGAGAGGGAAAGTCATTCACCTCGATGGAAAGAGAGATGGGCAAATGACAGCTGGAGGACTCCCAGAGGAAATGATCGATACAGGAGAAGTGACCAAGAGAAACCGAATGAAAATCTTAAAAAAGAGAAGGACAATACAGAAAAAAGCAGTGATGATCAATGTTCTTCAGACAAGCAGAGGAATTATTGTCCAGACTGGGTAATGGAGAGGATGAACTCTGTTCCTGAAGTCAGGAACAGAGAGAGAGAGAAACCGCATTGGGAAGAAGGCAGGCATGATAATGCAGGACAGTCTTGGAATAAAAACTTTGGTTCAGGTTGGATTCCGAATCGAGGGAGAGGTGGATGTGGCCGAGGTGGGCGTGGCCGAGGTGGTTTCATTTATGGAGACCAGAGTGAAAATCACTGGCAAAACAGAAAACCTCTCTCAGGGAACTCAAATGGTTCTGGGAATGAAACTTCAAGGTTCTCAGAACAGCAGCCATACAAGCGTAAAAATGAACAAGAGTATTCATTCGATACGCCCGCTGACAGGTCTGGGTGGACATCTGCATCCAGCTGGGCTGTGAGGAAGACTTTGCCTGCTGATGTGCAGAATTATTATTCCAGAAGGGGACGCAGTTCATCAAGCCCACAGTCTGGATGGGGAATGAGACAAGAAGAGGAGACATCTGAGCAAGGTATTAATAGTTTTGAAATATAATAGCTGAGTCACAGATGTAGTAGCTGAGCAAAATCCTGTCACACTGTCCTGTGATCTGATCTGTTGATTAGTTCTTTAAAAAATAATTTGGGGTGAATCCATATTCTTTTTGCAATATGGAGGGGTAAAGGTGTGGAGTTTGGTGATTTCTTATATTTTGATGGCTTCTTGGTTTTGCATGAAGTCCAAGTTCGGGTTTAAGGACTGTGCATCTGAAGTAAATTGATTTGGCTGAAGAGAAAGCATATCTTCTTCATGGTTACTTTTAGCATCTGCATAGTTTTAAAAAGGCTAATTCCTTTCAAAAAGATGTGAATTTGCCTGTGCAGACCCACATGGGAGAATTTAGAGATGACAAAGCAGCATGTTGATGTTAATCTTGCTGCTAGATAAGCATAGTCCTGTTTTTAAATGCTTTTTTAAAAATCCAGGGTAACTTGTAAATACAAAACCTTTACTGTATTTCATTTTAGAGTATTAAAATATTGTATTTAGAAAATTGTATTTAAAAAATTGTATTTAGAGTATTAAAATACCTCTAAAATGTCAATAGAAGTCTAAATCAGTTTTTGAGGGGTTTTTATATCTAAAAGACAGCTGCCCTGACAGAAATAAACTTTTTGGTAGAAAGTAAGTTAACTGAGGATGAGATTGATTCTGAATAGCTAAGAAGTCATCCACAGATCATTAATGACCTGATTAATAGTCTTTAAAGATAGATGTGAATTGAATTCAAGAACTATAAAATCCATTTCTGAAGACAACCACACTTGCACTCTCACACTCGCTCCTTGTTTTGCCTTTTATTTTTATCCATTTTGATCCCACATGCCAGCAGTTTTCTCCCTCTTCTGAGAGACAACTGCATCAGTGGCTTCATAGTTTTGAGGCAACATTATCACCCTTCAGTCTGCTGCAGGGAAAACTTACCAAACCTATAACTAAAAGCATTTTGTGATTCAAAGACTATTACATATAGTTCAGGAACAATTATGCTGTTAGTCAGTTTTGAACCTGAATTCAGGTGAGAATAGTACAACAGTCTCTCATAACTGGATAAAACAGGCTAGATTGTCATCATGACATGGTCCTCCAAGGCAACCTGCTTTTGCTGACTCTGCTTGAGCAAGGAGGTTGGACCAGACAGTCTCCATAGGTCCCTTCCAACCTCAGTGATTCTGTTATCCCATTATCTTTAAAAATGAGGATTTGTGCTGACATGTAAGGCTTTAGAATGTGATCCCTGTGAATTAGATGACAGAGTTCCTCAAGGAAGGGCTTCTAAGGAAGAACATCTAAATTATAGCCTATCAGTCATTTCTCCAAACTAATTTCTTGATTTCTGGAAGGCCTGCTGCTTGTGTCTAGATTTTAACGTTTTGGCTTTTGTTGAAGAGAAGATGGGGATATCAAAGTAATTTATTTAAGAAGTGCTACCTCCTACCCCAAGAGGTTATTTTTGCTTCTAGGTTTTACCTATTGGACCATTACAGGGTATTTGAACAACTCTTTCCGAATATGAATATCTCTGAAATGGTTTGAGGATGACTTATTGCTCAGTGTGAAAAATCCCAGCACAGTATTTCTGTAATTACCAGAACTGTACAGTGAGTGTGTGTGAATCAGGCAAAAGGGACCAGAGGCTTGCTGATGTGGTAATGTGTGAATTTCTTCTTGATATACTGTCTGGTTTTTGTTTTGGCAGATCCAAACCTCAAAGACCAAGGCAACCAGCAAAGTGATGGTTCTCAGTTACCAATAAATATGATGCAGCAACAAATGAATGTAATGCCACAAGTGAATGCACAACACCAACCTATGAATATCTTCTCGTACCCAGTGGGTGTCCATCCTCCCTTGATGAATATGCAACGAAATCCTTTCAACATCCACCCTCCAATGCCCATGCATCTCCCTACCGGAGTGCCTCTCATACAGGTAGCTGCTCCCACAAATATTTCTCAGGGATTACCTCCGCCTCCACCTCCACCCCCACCATCTCAACAAGTCAACTACATTGCTTCACAGCAAGATGGAAAACAATTGCAGGTATGCGCTATCAGAAGCCATGGCAAGAACAGTGATGAAATAATACCAGTTAAGGATTCTTTATCTTGAATACCATAAATTTATACTTGCAGTTTCTTTCTCTCTTGCCTGTTTTCTTCTACCCCACACCAAATTTGAAGTGGAAGCATCCATGAACATATGGGTTGTTCAGGGACTGTAGCTTTTAAATAATAACAACACACAACATAACTGGTTTTCTGTGGTAGTGGAACACTGAAAAATTCCATCAGTGTTGTCCATTGTCTTTTTGATCTTAGAAGTGCCCTGCTTCCAAAACTAATTTTTTCCCTTCCAAACCTGACTTTTAAGCATTTTAGGAAATGCTTGAATCCCCTTTCAGCAGCATGTAGGAAGTGATCTAAACTTCTGTGTTGCAGTTCTCATCCTATGGGGTCAGCAGAGGAAAATTGCCAAGTACTGCATGGCACTCATTTGTTCCACACTTCCATTCTCCAGCTGTCACCATCTCAGTGGCTTCCCCCTACACACATTTTTTTATTCTGTTCAATCTTTTGAGCCTTTTTATTAATAATTCCCAAGTCCTCTTTGGTGTTTTTTACTTCCGCCTTCTTACCTGATTCTCCTGGTTTTGCATGCCATGTTTGAGACCTAACTCCCACTTTATTTCTCCAGTTTCAAAAAGACTCTGCCATGCTTAGGGCAGGTCAGACCATCTTTTTATGACTCTCAAAATATCTTTAAAACAACTCTTGTGTGTGTGAGCTGTAGCCGGCTGTTCATATTAAGAGCTTTTCTATCAGGGAAAGGAATATGAACAACTTGGAGGAGAATCCATGGCCCTGCAAGAAGATGTAATGCTGCAGTTATGATAAGTAAAAGGCTCTTCAGGAGTTTACTGGTGTTTGTGTTTTTCTTTTGTTGCAGCCTATTCTAACCTAAACCACTTTCCCCTACATTCCAGGTTGAAAAAGTGATGTTCCACAACAAAATTTCTAACCCCCTGTTTTCATGCATCATCTCTAAAGATCTGAAGTGAACTGATAAATGGCCTACATTGTTCTCACTTTTCACTGCTGTCATCTGTTCATATTCATTAACTTAGAACAAGGGGAGTTGAATGCTGTGGGAAATACTGAGTGGGGTTACAGGCCAAATGAAATAACTTAATACACTGCAAAGTAAACCAGCAAGGTACTGCTGGAACTAAAATCCTGGTAGATTGCTTGTTGATTTAATTAATACCTCCTGTCTGTAGTTAAAATATTTTCACAATTGGAAATCCAGTAGGTTTAACCTCCAAAAATGTAAGAAGTCAGATCATAGGCTACAAACCTCTGAAATGAGTATCTAATGCAGCAATAAATATGTTTCTGTAAAGATTGTGTATTGCCGCAAGTGCAGTTACCTGTTGTAAAGCCCATGTTACACTTGTTGCTCTTACCTGCTGTTGTGGACTGGTGTCCATGAACCTGAATGCTCTTGCAGCTGCTGCTGCTTTTTCTTTGAGCTTTCATTCAACAACCCCTCAGTGGCAGCACAATAGAAATGACTGAATACTGTAGGACACCACCTGTCCTTCCTGTTGAAAGGAAAATGAAGAGAGCACACTGGTGAGCATTAGCACGCTGATTATAACAGCTCAATTTCTCGGTCCTTTCCAAAGAGCTCAGATTCCTGTTTCAATACTTTCCATCTGGATAAATGCGGATGTGTAAAGAGTAATGGTGATGACCTGCAAAAAAGCAGTGTTTAGTGTAGCCTGCCAGAAACGTGTCAGGAGGATGTTCTGGGCTTTTCCTAAAAATGGCCTCTATCTGAAGTCTGAGAGCTACTTAATTTCTCAGTTCCAAAGTATGTACAGTGCCTTTTGGTGGTGTTTGGAAATGGCCAGAAAATGGCTTTTCCTGAAAAACAGATCCTGGTACTTCAGCCAGCATTTCATCTCTTGCCTGTGTATTTCCATTTGAAATGAATTTGCAAGTTCAAGCTGATAACAAACCTGAAAATAGATGTTTTCAAAGCAGCATCATTATGATACAGGAATGCAAGTGTGGCTTAGGGTACCTTTTGCATGTGTGTTTAGGTGCTGATGTTTTTTAGAAAATGTCTACTTATCGCAGTCCTGTTTTGTAAATCAGATTGATTCTGCAGCCATAAGCTTCCTTCCCCCTGTACTAACAGCCTCTGTGCCTGTTTGCAGGGTACTTTATTCCTGGGATCAGAGCTACAAACCAGCAGCCACTGTGGTGACATGGAAGATGCTTTACTTCTCAAGCTTTTATTTTTGTTTTTTCCTTCGAGTAGATCTAATGTAATGGGCATAATAATGGGCAGTGTGGAAATTAGGTAATGAACTAAAAGCATGCAGTATTTGTGCTCATTCTGTAGCAGCTGAGACTCCTAGAAAGGCACATTGCCATATGGAAGAATGATGTTTTAACTGCTGATAACTTTTTAAAACAGGGTATTCCAAATGCTTCTCATGTAAGTAACAGCGTGAATGCTCCAGCTTTGCCTGCTCCAGCAGCAGTCCTGGGAAACGTGGGAGCAGTTCAGGGACCAAATTCGGGTAATGCAACGTCATCAGGTCACATGAAGAGCTCTAATGCAGCTGTAAAATTGGGAGAAAACAAAGCAAGTGTAACAGTGGAAGCCAGTGCAGATAGCTCGAAGAAGGACCAGGCAAGTTCAAAGTTCAGCATATATTTCTATATACACTGTTTATATATTTGCATTAAAACATATGAATTTTAATTTTTATATAAATGCATTTTGATGTACTAAAAAATATTAAGTCATGACAATAACCCTTCAATGTAATATACTCCATACCATCATGTATGTAATATTTTTGTGGCAGACATAGGACACAGATTAACATCTGACTCCTTTTGATGTAGCCTTCTTTAAAGCAGCAGTGTTACGAATATTACTTGAATTGCTGTGGGAAAACGTTCTGTTCTTAGCAGAGCACAGGCAGCTCCTGTGAGAGCTGAAATGTGTGTGTAGGGGGGTGGTGGTTTTCTAATCTTCTGTAACAACCTTTTTCCTGTGAAGTTTTAACTTGTGATTGATAAAGATACATAGGCAGTGAAATATAACGCTCAAATTTATTTTCTCTTCAGAAATTGTTAATTCAAGAAAAAGCAGCACAAGAGGTCAAGCTCGCGATTAAACCTTTCTATCAAAACAAAGATATCACTAAGGAGGAATACAAAGAAATTGTGAGGAAAGCTGTAGATAAAGTAAGTTGGTCCAGTAATCCAAGCTGCACACATTTCACCTGGGGCAAGCTTTGGGGTGGATTTCTCGTTCTTGTGGGAACAGCTCGTAGTTGCTGGAAAGGGGGAAGAGGGAGAAGCAAAAATACCTTTCTTCTTTCTCCATACCCAAGAACTTGCTTTGGCTTTTCAGAACAGAACCTGGTTATTGTGTGGAGGAGTTGAATGGGAATTCAGAAGTATTTGGGAAGGAATTGGAAAGAATTAGGAGTTTTAAAATATGTTTTGCCTGGAATGGAAGAATCAGGAGTGTGGGGGAAATAAATGAATAATGTGGGACTGTGGCAAATCAACAGAAATGTTTTAAACGTTTTTATTCTTTAAACTGTTGTAGGTTTGTCATAGCAAGAGCGGAGAAGTTAATTCAGCAAAAGTGGCAAATCTAGTGAAAGCGTATGTAGACAAATACAAGCATTCACGGAAGAAAAATCCTGAAGAGGCAGTCTCCTGTGAAAGGAAATAGAATATGTTTTCATTTTTTAGTTTTATTCTATCTGCAAAGTGCAATTTCATTGTGAACTGTTAACTGAAAATTGTACATGACAGTGATATGAATTTGGTTTTGATAAAATTATTTTTCAAGGTAGTGTATAATGTTTTGTTCTAAAGAAATATAGATCTGCAGGGCAACTTCTTTATTCCTTTTTAAAAACAGATTTCTAAAAAGAATAAAGGTGTAAAGAAGAATCATTAGGAATGTACGATTGTGTGGATACTTAGATGTACAGCATTTTGACTTGAATAAGAGAGTGCATTAACTTAGAAACTTGGAGTACGTTGGGTTTGGAACAGGTATGTACAGTACATGTGATCAGTCAGATTAAAGTAAAATTTTTCTTTTGATTGCTCCCTAATTATAGCAGAGATGAAATAATTAATTGCCTTGACAAATATTTCTAGTGTTAACTGGACAGGCTGAATGCAGGGGTCACAATGTGTATATTAAAAAAGCACATAGAGTTGTGTGAACTAGATTTCAAAAAGAAAAGTCATAAACAGTAAAACGCGGTGCCCAAAAGCATGGGTGCTGCACAGCTGTTGTAACACCAAATAAAAATTATGCTGCTTGGTATTATTTGTGATGTTTTTCAATTTGTTTCAAGATAGTGGGATAACTTGAATAATTTTTATGTATTGAAAGCCCTCAATCACCACACACTGATAACCTCAGTTCAGGTTGTGCCCTTAGGCTAGTGGGAAATGAGTGTACTAAAGCTAGATGTTCAAAAATAGAAAAGTTTCTTCTTCAAGTAAAATCAAGAAAGCTGGAATTTATTGTTAGGCTCCCGGCTGACCAGAGACTGCTAGTTGTGCCAATCTCAGCTGCATAATACTTTTCTCCACTAATTAGGGACTGTGGCAGGGATCACTAGACTGGTATTGGTGTCTTCCTTCTTCCCTGAGCACTGGAGAGAGACAATTGGAGGTACCACGAGCATTCTAATAACAGGTGTAGGGTCACTGAATGTACCTGGGGAAAGCTTTACACCTAAGGTAAAACCAGTTTTACTGAGGCAGCAGCAGGGAGGGTTGCTGGAATACTGAGGTCACTGTGTGCTCCTTAGGGAAAGAACAGCTTGAGATCCTTCTCAAAGGAGCCTTAATCTGATTTGCTCCGTTACTGTTACACAGTGCTATTAAAATCCTGTCACTAACCCTCCAGTCCTGTTGTGCCATAACAGCCTCTGGTGTTGGCTCAGCCTGGCTTCCACGCCAGCCCAAAGTCTCCTGCCCAGAAGCCGGAATAAAACATTTTAACAGAAAGTATCAGTTGACTTTTCTGAGAGATTACCTCTTTGTAGCCAGTAGTTCCCAAATCAGCTGCTTTTGGCAGAAAACACAGTCTCACCCTCTGAGTAACTTTTGCAGAAGCCTGAGGATGACATGAGGAATATCCATCCCTGTGTACACACGTGGTGTAGAGAGAGAGGTGTAAAAATGTGATGTTTGTCATAACAGTTGGTTGCTTTGTTTTAACTATAACTTTCTGCAGACTTAATGAAGCATTTGACTGTCTATATTTATTTTTGTGTGCCTAAATACAAATGCTATGTAAATTAGAAACAGATATAATACATTTTCAACAGTCAAGTCAGATTTTAGATTTTTCAATATATTCAGTTTTACACTATGATAGCAATTTGTAAGATCTCTTGAACTATTTTAAGCTAAAATTAGTTAGCACTTTTTTAAAAATGTAGCAAATTGCTATGTGTATCCTGGTTTATCACGCCATGCGTACTTTATTACATTTTCTTTCTCTGAATTTTTGGATTTTAATCACTTTTTCTATCTTTTTCTAGTCTATACAGTTGAGCCTTGCTATAAAGTTCCTTTCAGGAGCCAGTTAAGTGTTTCATGGGTTTTTCCTCTTTTTGAAGAAAGGTGGAAATTGGGGGAGGTGGGAAAAAACAAGGAAGGATTTGAACTGGGAGAAGGGAGTTTCTTAGTTTCTTGTTTTGCAGCTCCTGGGTGGAAGAGAAGCTGTCACTGGCTGCCACATTGTTGGGGCAGTGACTATAGTGATGCTCCACTGTATTTCAAAACCTAATGAGTAGCAGATAGAGTAACATGTGATCAGTAACTTTAATTGTAATAAATAAATACTTCAGGATTTATCAGAAAATATGCAGTTTGTTACAATTTCTATGTTGAATTAAAGAAATGCATTGCCTTAATGTGTAGACTCTGCTCCTGCTTCTCCTGAAAAGCAGCAAGGTCTCTGCTGGTGCAGCTGCCTGAGAAGGGGAGTACAGCAACCTGAGTCCTCGTTGTGTTCCAGCAGGATGAAAGGTGTATTTCTATTTATTGAAACACCTTCTACTGAAAAGTCCCAACATGCACCAGCACTGAGGGCAGAGGTGGGGAGCTGAGCCGAGCCCCCTTGCTGCCATCAGGGTAGTGGTGATTTCTTCAATCCACACTGCCTTGTGGGAAACAATTACAAAAGTGTACCTTCTGTGAATTTATGCAAATCCAAAGGGTTTTCCTTGCACCCCTTCCCCTGTCTCACTGTGCATGCTGCTTGAATGTCTCGTCCTAAAGATATACCTTACGAGCACGGTGGCAGTCCACAGTGCTGTGTATGTAGGCTGGAGTGCTGTCTACTGATAAAAATACTCTAAAATTTAGTTTTGTGCAGTGTTTAACAGTTTCTAATAAATTCTTTTCTCTCGGCTGGCAGTGTTTGGTTTTAAATGACCCTGGCTCAAGTGGTGTGATTTGGAAAACAAGGTAGCTCCTGTTCCTCCTGTGCACATGCATTTATCTTGTCCTGTGTTGTCTGGGTGCCCCCTCCTTTACATCTCATTTGTTTTAAGTTAGTCTTTACCCTGCCTTGCCAGTCTGCAGGGGCTCCAAGCTAGAAGAAAACACAAATGCAGGTGGCAAAGACTCCATTCACCCTGGGACGTGCAAAACGTTGAGGGGTTCGGGGCCTGAGTGGAATGCTGCTGTGGGAAGCAAACAGGGCAGGATTGAAACCCCTGGGCGTGCCCTACACAGGACAAGCACCATGAAAGCAGGGAGCAGCTTCACTGAAATACCCTCAGGGGATTTTAGTGCAGGAGAGCTGGCCTGCCTTGGGAACAAAATTCCAGGCATCACTTTGCTTCCAAGAGTTACCTCCACTGTACCTTCATGAGGTAGCTGCTCCATACAGGTAAGGTTGGCATGGGTGTGAGAGTTACAGTTAAGGAGCTATGATGGCAGCATTTTTCATCATTACTACACATTACAATATTCACATTGATCAATACTTGGATAAATACTAGAGACAACAGTAAGGACAATAGAGTATATCACCAATTTCAGTAATTAAAAAGTACTAATTAGATGCAGCAGGTTTCAGAATAATGAAGTGTCTGAATTTTTTTAAGTTTCTAATCTCTGCATTAGTAAGAAAACCACTAAGAGCACAAGTAACTACTTGCTTAGAAGGAGATGAAGCTCTGGAAAAGCACTGGCTGGGATCTGGAACTTGACTTAAACTTGACTCTTCCAATATCACAACTCCCAGACTCACCCACCAACAGTAAAGCTTGACCTGATCTTCATTGTCTTAGGCTGTGCAGTAAGTACAGGGGCTGACAGCAGAGAAGTCAATGCCCATTACACATGGTAAACAGTCAAACCCAGACTGTAATCCAACACAAATTACTGCAGGAGCCAAACACAAGAGATTTTGGCAGCAGGTTGTCTTAAAGTTTTGAAGGAATTTGAAACCCACTGAGTTTATTATTAGGAGCATCAATCAAAAGGAGCCAGGCATTTCTTGATGCTTTGGTGCAGTAGCAAGCATAATGATAGAAAAGTAGCTCAAGGAAGTCAGAGTTCACTGTAAATTCCACAGCCTTTTACAAAAATTCAGGGTTTTTGAGGACTAGGAAGGTAGCTTACACATGGTCTTGTGTCAAGCCTTAAGCCTGGAATTGCAGGGATTTTACTAGAGGACTACTGAAACATGAATATTTCTAATAACCGTAGAGTGATACTTGGTACTGGGGAAATACACCCCACACTCCCTCCAGAGCAGGCACCGTGGTTATGTGGGTTGGGGTGAGGGGTTCCATTTATGATGTGCTGTGGGTCAACTACGACTTTAGTTGCAGGTCAGTTGCCTAAAACTTGACAGGAGTCCATTAAGGCCAGCAGGAAAACTGGCATGAGGGTAGAACCCCCTGTCCTAGAGAATGTGTTTCATACCTTGTGATTCACCACATAACTTTGTCATAAACATTAAAAACACCGAGTGTTCTGCCCAAAGGTCAGGACAACCGGACATTGGTGTAAATGAAAATTTATTATTGGCCAGGACAGCAACTTTCCTGTGGACATGCAGGTCCAAAACTCCCTTAAGAACAGAACCTACCTATCCACTCAGGTTGCAGTTTGCAGGAAATCCACCTTAGAACAGCTGTCCAACAGCCACCCAACATCACAGCATGAGAGACTTTACCATGGTTCACCTTTATGAGATTTTTGTTACTCTAATATTGCATTTCTATTCACCTGCAATAAATCAGCTTTTTTGAAAGGTATGGGCTCAGATTGCTCACTGGTTATCTTGCCACAGACAGGGAGAAGCCAAGACCCAAATGATGATTCTGATACAAACAGGTGAAAAACATCAGGCTTCTAAAACCAAGATAGTTTTGAAGTTGTGGTAATTTAAAGAAGATATTGCCATCTCACCACAAACAAACTGGTGAT
>VZTR01032522.1:97793-135994 GCA_013400775.1 Chaetops frenatus | reverse complement strand
TCAAATAAATGAATAATATCAATCAGATTTGAATTTCTGGTTTTCCTTTTCTTTTTAGCACTACTGACTGGAATGTTTTCACTTGAATTACCAGAACACAGTGGTGCACTCAAAGGCTCCTAAGAAGGAATTTTGCTTGGTTTTATTGATGTTAACTTCTCCATGTTCCATATTGACCATCATCTTAAGTGCAGCACTTAAATTAAGAGCACTTTTGCATATTTGGAAAGAGCTGGTCAGCTGACCTGGTGTTTATTTTTTATTATCCTTAAAGGCCTAAGACCAAGATAATGCCATTCACCATTTTGTTTGCTGGGTTGCATTCCACACACCTACTAAACACAAAACTGCCCTTTTTTTGGCAACAAAATGCTGTGTTTGTCAGTGGCATTGTATTGCAGTATCAAGAAGTGCAAGTGTCAACCAGGATGTTTATTAGTTTTGTCTATCAGACATTTCATGGCTGAGGGTCAAAAGAAAGTGCTCACTTCTTGCTTGATCCATATGGCTTTCGTGGCCCTACAGCAGGAGCAGGTCTGCAGGGGACACATCTCAAACAAACCCAAGACCCAGTCCAGTTCTGGAGGCACAGGCAGCCATCAGTCCCATAAAGGTCATCACTGCAGCTCATCTTCAGTTTCACTCCTCTAGGACCAAAGTCTGAAACTAAGTTATCCTGATATTCCAAAAGGCAACACCTTCAGTAAGTGTTTATGGTGCTTAAATGCTCAGCAAATTTGCCCCACACCTCCCTTTTCGTGTCTGTCTGTGGATGAGGTGATAAGATCATTCTTGGCCATTTAGACCTCCTCCTCTAACAACTAAATATGTCTCCTTAGTGATGAAAACCTCTAGATTCTGTATTTCACTTTTTTTTCATGAACCTAATCATTTGTTTTAATGGTCCCTCAGCCATCCTGTGCGATGTTGGCTGCCACAGTCTCCTTTTCTCCTAAAAAAAAATAGTTTTCTTCTGCAAACAATTTAGGCTACGTGCTGTTTTTTAACTCTTTGTTTGCTTGGCATGCAAGCAGAGGCAGACACAGATCTTGCTCCTGATCTGTAGCTCACCTGTAGCTCCACAGCATTTTCAGTGGTCAGTAGGATAAAAAGACCAGGTTCTTTTAACTCTCAGCCTAATATTAGTCACCTTATTTTTTAAATTTAAAACAAAAAATGATGTTAGTACACAAAACTACATTAATTATTAAACTACAGAGCATGCTTAAATTATTTTCCAATGTATGTAGGTGGTTTAGTTTTTTTCTCTTGTACTGGGTTAAATAGAGTTTAAATTGCAATCATCTCTTTTCTTGGCATTTTTAGATTGAATATTAACTAGAGTCAAAAATAATTAGAATGTTACTTTGGAAAAAGAATATGATAATTCAGTACCTTTTCCTTCAGGCTATGAAGAGTGCCTATAATATGATTCCCAGAGAATACAGCATGCAGTGACCTTGGTAAGTAATTGATGACACCTCACATAAGCACCTATCCTTTCCCTATACAATGTTGTTGCAGGATCATATTTACAAAAAATGCCACAGCCAGCATGAGCCACAAGCTTTGATAGATTCCATCGTGGCAACAAAGGAGGAATTAAAACAGAGTCTGCAAAATATGCTATCTGAAAATGAGCAGAAAATCTTGGAAAATATTCTTTACAGTGAGCATTTTTCAACTATTTTAAAAGCTGTTCTTAATTCACAATAAAACTGCTGTGAAAATATGGGAAACCATAAAAACTAATCTGTTTTCTTCAGAAAAATATTTTGCAGTTAAGCAAGACTAAATGTGTCTATACCAAACAATGTTATTTCTTTATATCACTGTAGACATCCTGTTTCCAGTTTTTATGTAACTGAAGAAAGCTGGCTTATTTGACAGTGCTTTTATTTCATTGTTAATATTCACAAATATTGAAGAGAAATGGAAGGGAAAATTCGTTTTCAAGAGGTAGCAACCTCTTACTTAAGTCATAATCCTCCTCTTTTTTACTTTTTGTCTGCTTTCCACACTATGAGGAGAGATCTTTCTTCTTCCAATGAGGCTCTAACTATAGCCTAATAGATTATGTGACTTTAAGGAGCTGAGATTTATTTTTTGCATCAAAGAAAAGAAGACAAGGAAGCTAGGAAATTCCTAGGAAGCAATATAATATAATTTTGTAATAAATTTACCCAATTGCTTATAATTACTTTATGTTAATTCCCATCCTAAAGCATCTGAACAACCAGACACTACCAATGTATTTGCATAACTTCGAGTTTTCTCATATATATTTTAAAAATTTATACACAATTTTCCATTAAGTTCATATGATTAAACAGGAGATAACTGAACTACAGAATTCACAAAACATTATTTTTATCATATGCAGTTTGGGTCACTTTACCTCTTGCTAAGTCCATTCCCCCTGGTGCACCTGTCTACCGAGCCCTTTCCCCACCATGCCAGACCCAGGTTTTGCTAAAAAGGCTGCACAAAAATGTAGATTCACATTTACTTCATATTCAGATCCTCCCCATGCATGTATGAAATATTTATGGTTTATAAATTTGACCCTGTGCATTAAAAAAAAAAAAATAATAAGAGGGGTAATGGAAAGGACCTAATGGGAAAAGGGAGTTGTTGCATTTCCTTATGGGGTTTGCCTGTGTCAGAAAAGAGGTGTGACAGGTTTTAGGGGGAATAGAGCCCAACTCACATCTTTTCTCATCTTTTAAGCTCTAATTTGTGATTTGAGTTGGTATGTTATTCCTTGTGTCATCAGCAACACAATTATTATCTTTAATAATATTTAATCTTTATTAATATTTATTAGTATTTTTATCTTTATCAAAAGATCCTGTGTGAGTGTTTGAATCACCTTTCTACTCCTCTATAGCAATAATACTCAGGTTGCTGCTTCTTTGCTCTTGAGTAAGCACTCGACAGCTCACTTTTTTGCTGTAAATTGTTTGACAAAGTCTATGAGATTATAGAATTTCTGCATTTTAAATTGAAGAGTACTTTATCTTTTTCTGATGCCAAATGAATAGTTGCTAGGATTCTGCACATTCTCACCTAAGTATTTAGCAAAGATAACTATAGAAAGTGTTAGAAAAAAGCCTGATAGCCACTGCCAAAATGAGTATTTTGTAAAACATGTTTTTTGTAGCCAGGAAATCATACACATTTCTCTGTGTGCCAGCTTTGGGGTCTTTTTGAAACCTTCTCAAGCAGATGTTTGACACTTTAAATCAAATTCTGCTAAATCTTGATGGACATCAAATTTCTAATACCTAGAGGAATCTGTTACCTACTTAATGTTTTTTGCCTGTTTGACTTTGTTACTGGTTTTTTTTTTTTTCCTGGAGGAAATAGAATTAATTTCCTGAGTCCTGACATGCAATTTGGGTTTGAATATTTTATTTTAATGAAGGGAGATGCTGTAGGTAGAATAATTAAATTCTCTAGATACTAATTTTTGGAAGAGGCAGAAATATTGTCAACAACATACAGAGGAGTTATAATAGATTTCTGCATTCTTTATTCTCATGATATATTGAGTGTTTCTCAACAGTCTTAAAGAGTGAATCACATCATTCGTGTCATTAAGAAGAAGTGGGGTCCATTTTTTCATGGAATTCAACCCCAAAGGATTGAACCCAAAAGCCAGGCTCATCTCGATGTGCAGCAGTAGGAAAAGCAATGGATCTCTGTTTGATCTTGCATGGGGAAATACACTGTGAATACTGACATTTGTCTATCCCTAGTGAACACTGTCAGATCTGGATTTATGGAATATGGATAAAGTAGTTGCTTAATACCCCACTAAAACATTTATGTTATATTAGCATAACAGAGTTGTGCATAGCTGTTAGCATTTGTGAATTTTACAAGGGAGAGGAGCATCTTTGGAAAATTGAAGATTTTTTTCTCTGTAGAATGAAGAGTATTAAATCCACTTCACCTACAAATGTCATTTTAAACAACCAGTAAAATTCAAATTTAAAGGTAATTGAAGTTTGAAACTCAAAATGTCAGTGAAAGTTTGAACCTCTGCTGCAATAAATTGTCCTGTAACCAAAAAGAAAGATGACAATGTCAGTCATACAATTTAATCAGACTATGATAAAAGTCAATTTCTGCCTCTTTCAGATTCTGTCTAAAGCATTTGATAACTAAAATTATCAAGGGACAGGCAGTCACAGGGTAATGCAGACAGCTCCCTCTCCTTCATCAAGACCACTGAGATTTTCGGTATTGGGGTGCAGGGATGCCTTAATAACCACAGAAGTTTCACTTAATTTTCACATTCTTCTATCAGAAAATGTGTATTTTAAGAGGTTTTATTTTACTGGCAGAATTTATGTAGTTTGATTATTTTTTGCTCTATTCACTGACTAGCACAGCTGATACTGGACTATACAAATTGATTGTAGTTATCTATTTAAACAAACGGAGGCAATATCTGTAAATAGAAGTAATATGTTTTATTAAACCAACTGGTTTAATTAATTTCCAATTAATATGCTCAGAAAGTGTAGCTAGGGGTACAGTCTTCCTGACTTGAGGGTTTGTGTGTCCAAAAGTTCCTGCTTTCTTTGCTTTTTTCTTTAATTAAAAACCTGTCCACAGACTTTGCCTTACTCTTGTACCAAAGTGTCTTCATTTCACATGTCCAGGTTTTGTCACATTTAGAATACCAATGTATAATTTGTTAGCAGGAGATGCATCACAAAGTGACTTTCCAGGTTGAGTTAACTACAAGCCAGATTTGGGTCAGACGGGATTTTTTGTGTGTGTCACAAGACAAAAAGCTTCTTCCTATAAAGTTTGAAATTCAGCTAATGGAGGCAAGGTGATGTGTTTTTTTAATTAGCTGGACTTTTAACAAGTGGACCAATATTGTAACACAGGCACGTGAAGCAGATAAAGGCCCCACTGTTGCAGTCACTGCCTCTTACAGACCCACTGCACATTTCATGTACAAAAGGAGCCCAGTTGCTGCTCTTGGAGCTGCTGAGCACACTGCTTGCACCAGACAATTCTTGTAAGAGGTCATTAGTGTTTGAGTGTAGTTGTTATTTTGTTATAAGATAGATCTGGCTTTTTGCTTCATGTTTCTTGACTTACTCTTCTCTAGCTTTGCTCTGGATAGCTCTTTCTTGACTGACTTATCTGAGCATTGCTTGCAGGCTGAGAATTTGGGCAGACACAGTATGCTCCTGCACATAAGATAATTTTTTTTCATTATTCTGCTGTGCTCTCTCTTTTACTGCTACAGTAGAATTGCTTGTTCTTCTTCCCTTTTCAAAAATGAAGAGGAAGGATAAGAATGAATGGCCTGAGCCAGTCACAAACTCTGTCATGAGAGGTTCCTTAGGAAAATATTCTTCACTATGATGTTGGTGCATCACCAGAAGAGGCTATTGGGAGAGGTGGTGGAATCTTGCCCTTTGGAGGATTTCTAAGTTCAACTACCACAAAAGCCCCAGGTAACCACAGCTGACCTGGTATAGTGGTGCTTATGGCCCTTCCCAGAGAGGAGAGTTGGACTAAATGATCTCCACAGGGTCCTTCAGGCCCAAACTTCTTTGATTTAACCAATATAAACATCAGGGGTTGTGTTGCTGTAAAGTTTTACCTTGTAAAGGATAAATAAAGTAATATCGAAGTAGATTGACATAAAATGTGCAGAGGTTTAGAGGAAGTGACAATTCAGGCCTAAGAGCAGGTTAATTTACCAATAAAGGACAAGTGCTATGTTTTCCTGAAGGATAAAATACTGATGACTTACACGTCTTAGATTGCTCCTCTAGTGTTGATTTTAGAAGGGCTGTCAATGGAGTACATTACTTATCTGATACTAATGGTCTTTCTAGGCCCCTTGTTTTACTCTATCTTTCTGTGATAAGCCTACTTCCTTTACCTTATATAACTTTGAATTTTGGTCACTTTGTTTCCTTTTCTCTTTATGGGTACAGAAAAGTGACCTCATTCTTAAGAAGATCATTAATGGTGAAAATCTCCAGAATTACAGGTTGTTCTGGCTGATGTATCAGTAAACTTTGAATTGTCTCCTTTATCAGCCTGAATTTTGTGTAATTGTGTTTACCAAAAATTCAATCTCTAAATAAAATTTAATCAGGAAATCAAATCAAGAAGCTACTGAGGTCTGTTTCACATCCCATAATCATTTTAAATAGAAGTTCATTGAGATTGTTTTGCCTATCTTAACTTTGAGGATGAAACATTTTTGGAAGAAATTTATATTTTAATGGAATCATAGAACAATTTGAATTGGAAGGGACCTTAATGATCATCTGTGAAGATTTGTTTTTTAGAGGTTATTTTGCTTTAAACTTATTTCCTTATTAAAACTGTCCAGTGGTTGCAACAATGATTAGATTGATACTGCATGGGATATCCAGACTTGTTGCATCTAGACTTGTTGGTTTTCCCACTAGATGGCATTATCCATTAAGTGCAAGTTAATTTATGGCTTGACTATAATTGCACATGCTAAAGATTTAAAAAATAAGAAATTATCAATCGTGTTTGCTCTTAGTCTATGCTTAGAACTGTGGCTTAAAAATCACTTGACCTACTTCTACCTAACAGCAACCCAATCCATCCTTAATGCATCAAATATGGATTTACTCAAAGCAATAAAGGAAGTCAGCCATGGCAACAATATCTGATCATGTGTGCAATGTGCTTTTTAGAATAAAACTTGCCCAACCATTTCTGCATTTAACATTTAAAGAGTGACTTCAGTGCTGCAGATTGCTTCCTTTCTGGCTGCATGGCTTCAACTTAAGTGATAGGAAGTGTCCTAAGTAAAGCTGCAGTGCTGAAGATTGCTTTTAAATAAAGAGCCCCACATGACTTTTTTTATATTTAGTAGCTAGTTCAGGATAGGTAATTGGAATAATTTATCACCTCAAGTTTAAATATAGAGATGCTGTTGTTTCCTCCACCCAGATGAAGTGAATTATTAGCAAGCCCCTTACAAACTTACGTGGTGCCCAAGAGTGAGGCTTCTAGAACCGAAGGTCCTGACCAGTGAAGCACCATCTGAGGTGGAGCAGAAGGCCAACACCTTCAAAAGAACTAATCAGATATGTGTTATCCAGGCTACACTTCCCTGTATTCCATACTCTGAGCTGTGTTTTCTTTACTCTTTATGTAGAATTTAAGAGGCTCCAGGCTGGAAAGGTGTAATCCAACATTACAACATTTTAGTGTAAGAGGGGTGTAGAATATGAGCTGGATGAACCAGTTTGGTTAGCCTGGGCCAATAGTGGAAAAGTATCCAAGGACCAGAAATCAAGTAAATATTAGCTTAGTATTCAAAAGGTCTTTTGAATCCTCATGCTATTGGAACACATAATAGAAAAGTAGAACTTGTGCTTAAGGTTGTTTCTGAATTGACTTTTGTGAAGAGGACAGATCAGTGCCACCTGGAAAAATTTCTCAAAACATTGCCATGAACTCAGACTGTTAAACTGTTTGTGTTTTCTGTTTAAAACTTTATTTTACCTATGCTACCCCCTGAGCTTCAATAAACTATGATTTTAATTGTCCTGTGCAGTGCATGGCTGTAGATAATGCAATGTATGATCCCTTGATATAGAAATGTTTATGGTTTGTGTTTGCCTATGATGGGCAATGGGATTCAACCCTTCTGTAACACTGCTATTAAAAATTCCTCATGAGAGCTGCCTTCAACCAAATTGTTGAAGTACCTACAAACTGCAGATATAAACTAGGATATAGATCCACTGAATTAGAGCAACTTGTTTCCTCTTGCCACTTGAGATGAAGAGACTGAATGTAGGTTTTAGCTGGTTAGTAATATTAGAAATTAGTAGACATTCATTATTGTTAATAAAATTGGTTAATTTTAATAAACACACGTTTCATTACTAGGATCCTAAACTTGAGGGTTTCACAAATGGTATGAAATCTTATTGCTAATTAGATTTTTGCATGGAAAGGTTAGTGACAAGAATTTGATTTGTTGTTTAGTCAATGGTGAACACTTACTGAAAATCAACATCCAAATCCTGGTATTTGAAGCATGTATTCTACATTGGGGTCCTAAGGGTTGTGTCCCAAGCCCACAAGGGATTTTAATACACCCAGTTGTTCAAGAACATACAGCAGAGATGAGCAAGCATGTTAGAAAAATGGGTATTTGGAGGCATGTGCTTTCTTTCTGTTCCTAAAAAAGCTGAATTACTAGAGACAAAGGCATTTTAAACACCAAACCACCAGGCAGTGCATGCTGTGGATTTGTAAAACATTGATTACAAATCACCACAGGGCTCAGCAGCAGCTCACCCCAGTCCTGCTCTGACATTGCAGCGTCAGCCACGAGGAGAGAGCTCCAGCCTGCATCCCCTCTCAGGGCCAAAACCCACAGCCATCAACAGGAGATCAGTGCTCCTGGGAGCTCTGCAGTCACTGCTTGCTGCTCTACAGACTGCAGTGCTCACAGGGAGCTGCACAAACATGATTAACAAACTTGTGGTTTATAATGCAGATCTTGCTTTTGAGGCACCAGCTGGCACAGGCCATCAGACCCAGTCCAAAACCAGCACTCTGGTGTTTAATTACTGAACTCCAGGCAAGGTTTACCTGTGATTCCTCAGTTAAATGGATCAGTCTTTCCAGGGGCTCAAAAGTACTTTTTGATTCTCCACTTGATTGACCTCTTCTGTAACAACTTGGTTTCCTGGGGACTTAAGGGGCCTTTCTGTTGGATCTGAAATGATTAAGTACCATAGAATTCTTCTAAAAACACTTGAATTTTTTTTGTATTGTTAAAAAATTTACAGGAAACATTAGATGGAGATAAGTGGTAATATCTTGAAGGGGAAAATAGATCTTATTTATGAGGGGCTTTTTTTTCTGATCTTCACACTCAGAAATTAATGCAGATGTTTTGATGTATCTGTAGTACTGATACAGTCCTGGCTGTAGCTGTGACCAAGAAAGTGCCAATTTCTTAATTTTTTATAGCAAATAAAGAAAAAAAATATGAAGCAAATTAGTAAAGCACATTTAAACACAGCCAGGAAGTCGTGGATCTATTTTAGTAATTGTGAAGAAGGTGGCTCATCCTCAGAGGATGTTATTAAACTCCTAATGTCAGAATAAAAAAAGAAAAAGCAGTACCTGCCTGTTGGTAGCTGGACTCAGCAAGTGAAAGTAGGCTCCAGGAATGTTCTTTGGAGGAATTCCTCTGCCAAGCACCCCCTCCAGATGAATGAATAAAAGCAGCTGCAGCAGGAAACGCCAAACATTTACATGGTAAACCTCTGCAGAGCTGGAGAGGTCTTTGCTTTGGCACTTCCTTTCTGAAGCAGTGAAAGCTCTGAGAAGACTGTTCTTGTCCCCAAAATGCAGATGTGCCCAAAGAGTTGCACAGAGAGGCCTCTGCAAAGAGGGAAAAGTGAGTATCTGACTATCTAGCACACAGGAAAAAAGTTGTTCATACAACATATGGCAGAAGTTACTATTTATTTGTTTTATGCACCAGCCTTCTAAATAGTTGAAACAATTTCAGATGTTACCATGGGGTATTAACTTGAAAATTATGACTTTTTGGTATCTGTAAGCTTCATTCCATCTGTTCTTTCTGGCCCACAATTACACTGCTGGTATCTGTCTGGTTGCTGCCACTGCACATGAGTGACACTTGGCCTGGTACATGCGTAAATAGAGTATAGTTTATTTGTTTGAGTCTACACATGGGGAAAAAACAAAGTTCTATTTTTCTCATACTGACATTTTAGAAAATATTTAATGAGCATTTTTGGTAGAAGATTTCTATGCAAGATAAAGGCATGGTAAATGTAAGTTGCAGAATTGCAATTGTAGTGTATTAAGAAAATAATTATGTTATTTGAAAGATAGCCATAAAACTTTCTTTCATTCTTTTAGAATGGCAATTGAATTTCAACAATGTAATATTTTCTAGAAATAAGGATTTTTTATGGCTTGGCTTAGGCAGCAGAGAACACGGTAATGGTCACGAATTTGGCAGAGGACATTGTTTGCTTTCACCACTGTGTGATTCATCAGAACTCTTGTAGGATGGTGGTCACAGAGCAGTGCAGGGCTGCCAAAGGCATCAGCAACCTTGGGTACCTTTGAGTATAAATTTTAGTGCCACAAAAAGGCTATGGCAGCTCTAATAGAGAGCCCACCTGGGGAGCATCGCCCTGAGCTTGTGCAACCGTGAAGCTTCACTTATGCAGAGTTAATAGCTGAGACCTTGGAAGCATCAGAGAGGCATCAGGACAGTGTCACACCTGAGCTAAAAAGCCCAACTTCTCTGCAAGGCTAAGTGGGCTCAAGATACAGAGCAGCAGCAGCTCTGATGTCTGTCTAAGCTGAGGCTCTTACAGTCGTTTGTTTCTGCAAAGGCTTTTTAACAACAAAGTGAAAACCTTACTGCTCTTCAGCATTTAGTGATGAATATTCCTGAACTGCTGCCACCCTGAGCTGTGATTGGAGGTGTGTGTGTGCATTTTCAATTACACTCTGTAAATGTTTATAAAGGAAACCCTGGCATTGCAATCCAGCTGGCTATGTGAGCCACCAGGAGCTTGGGCAGTCACACTGGAGTGTTTGGTTTATTGCATTGGAAATGGAGAATCACAATACCACCCACTCTCTGGGACACATCTTGGTTAAGAACTTTACTGGTGTATCTGAACATGTCCTCCTGGTGTAGCTCTGCCAAGTGAAATAATGTCTTCCTGTCAAAAATAGCACTTGAGAGCTACACGTGGAACTGCTGCATGGGAGCTGCATAATGTTATTCCTCATTAGCAGGGAAACCATAACCACTGTTGTTATTCCCTGCAGAACTCAGACCACACCACTCCCACTGAAGTCTGTGTTCTTTAGAGTCCCAGAAGAGGTTTAAGTTCTGTGATCAGGCTAATTTAACAGGAGAGGTTTATTTATTTGATACCACAGGAAAAAAAAACCCCAGAATTACGGACTTTTGCATCCTTTCCAAATCTGACATTTCCAAGCAGGTCTGCAATGGCAGTCTCAAAGGACCCATGCAGTCCCCAGCACAGCCAAAGGATAACCTGTTGCTAAGCAACCAATATAAGTGTGCTGCTCAACATTTATTTCATTTGGAAAGGAACGTATTCTTTAAGTACTTCATCTTAGCTACCAAGCACAAAGAGTTTTCCACGTGTTTTTCTGGAGCTGTGCACATGTGTAAAACAGCCAATTTGCACAAACAAATGTGCAATTCCAACAACAGGTGCCAGAGACAAACATGTAAAATGGAAGGTATAAAAAATCTGGCACGAGTACTTCAGCCCTTTCTAAGATCAGCATCCTGAATCTGCCTCTTTGTGTCTTTGTTCATCCTACTTGAAAATGGGCTGCCTTGGAGCATGGATGTGGCAGAGCTCTCTGCAGAGTTTACCAGTGTTTGTTGTTCCAGCCTCTTTAGAAGATGTCAGGGTTTTCCCACTGATAATACAAGGAAATGCTTTTCACCCTGATAAGCAAAGGCCAGAACACAACAACGAATTCCCATCCTGAAGACTCCAAATCTCAGATGCTGCACTTATTTCAGAAAAGCAGCTAAATAGCTTTGGAAAAGAGCACTTGATGCCCTACAATTAACACCATTTTCACTTTAGTGCTTGTCCCTACAGTGAAATAAAACCGTACAGATCTGCTAGGTTTGTGTGTGTGTATCTGAAATCAGCCTTGGCTGAATAGTCTCTAGCTAGGTTGTCCTTGAAGGAGTTGTTAGTCACGTTTTCCAGTCTGGAGTAGGTTGGGTGCCAGCGTAGCTGAAGAGCTTTTTGTTCCCAGCCAGAAAAGGTCTTTCTGCTGCTGACCCAATGGATCATGTTGGATGTAGACAGATGTCTCACTGCCCTTTGATCAAGTGACACAGATACACGTTTTGCCTTCAACTGGTGTGGTTTCCAAACGATGTGTTTTGTTAAATGAAATGCAGCGTGGGAGTACTACAGTGTTTGCAAGCTAAGCTGTGTCTTGGGAGCAGTAACTAACAACTACGGCTTTTTTTAGAGCTGAGGAAAATTAAGCTCAGTGTCGAAGAAATGCAGCTGAGCTCTGCATGGAATCCTGCAGCTTTGGTGACTGCAGACTTTTGGTGTCTTGGACTATTCAGGTGCACAGATCTCTCCCTGCCCTTCTCCCTCACTTCACTCTGCTTTCTATGCTGAAGTAGGGAATTGTCTTCCAGACATCTCTTTATTGGAAGACTCACTTTAAGTGTTTGCCTTTCAGTTCCCAGAGATGAATCAATACTTCTTTCTTCTGTCAGCTGTAGTCCATGCAGGAACACTGCTGTCAACAGGCTGACACTGCAGTGCCACATCACAGAGCGTGGCTGTCACATCTGGGAGCAGGAGAGCAAATCTGCTGCTTAACCTGGCAGCCTGGTCATGAAGAGATTGATTTTGGTTTTGAGACAGAAATAATTGCTATTTCCAATCCCAGAGTTTTGAGCTGTTAAAGTAAATTGTTGGCTGTCTTGCTTTATTTAGGGAATACTTTCCCAAAACTGCTGCTTCCTGTTTCTTTTGAACATTCAGTCTTCAGTGACCTCTCAGTTGCTGCAGAGAAGTACAAGACCAGCCAACCAACCAACCCTGTCACAAGAAGGTGACATGAAAAATAACTCCTAAGAAAGTTACCTGAAATCCAAAGCAGACTTGCTTAATGAGTGAACAAGTAGGGAAATACAAGAGTCTGGGGGGTTTTGTCAAGCCCAAATAGAATAGGGAAGTCAGGAAAAGGATAAAACAAAATGTGCCACTTATTTTTCAGGATGCTTGATTTCAAGTTGCAAGATTCACAAGAGCATTTGGGTTTGGGGGAAAAAATCAGCATTTTTCACTAAAAAAACTAATCAGGGAATGGTTAACAAACACAAGAGGACGTTGTGTGAGTAACATACACAGAAATAAAACTACGGGGGGAATAAATTACAGACAAAAATACAGCACAAATAAAGAGCAAGGGTATCTTGAGCAAAAACGTGTAATTCTAAATTGAGTAAAGGGCAAAAGATGAGATGTAGTTTCACAGGAAATCTGAAATAGCTCCAGTTAAGCTTAACTTAGGATTCAGAAGCTGTTATATTTGAAATACATCTATGTATTGCTGTATAATTGAGGCATCTTGAGAGGCTGTAAGCACCATTATGCAGTAGCTTGTGTAAATATCCTGAGTGAACCAACTATGAGGAGGGGGAAATAAAATGCAGAGCATAGATTTGGCTACAATTCAATATTTTGGAGGGGGTTTAGTATAACTTTAAAGAAAATGCAAGCGAAAAAAAAGAAGAGATGAGGATGTGGGACTCTGCCAAGGGTCTATTATATGGCCTCTACAAATTATTATGAAACCTGAGAGGGAGAAAGGAGGAAATTCAAGTCAGCATGTTTAACTCAATTCTATTGAACAATTTTCGACATTTTAGATTCTATGTAAAATAAATCCCTTCATAGTGCCAATATAAACAAATATTTTCCCTTTGCCCTCGGTCAGCTGCAGTTTATGCATTAACAGGGACTTTCTGCTCGAAGTCTCTGTTCTTTTGGAGAGCCACTCCTCTGGAATTAGGCTCCCTGGTTGGCCACTGTACCTCATTCTCCTGATAGGACAGCAGGTGGATCTGGACAGCAGCCAGAGTTAATAACCTGTGACCCAGGGGCAGGAAGGATAGCAGCACTGACACAGAAAACATTAGCATTGAAGGAGTATTTCTCCTCTGCTGCTTCAGAAATGAAAATTGATATTCATAGCCACATTCTACCTAAGGAATGGCCTGACCTAAAAAAGGTAATAAGAGTTTAGATATTCAGTGCCTTATGTTATCACCAGCCATTTCTACCAATGTGATTTTCAAAAGAAAAAGGAATGAAGGGTTCTGTGGTAAATATCTCTAGGTTTTTGTCTAATTTCGGGCTTTTTCCCAGCTGTAAAATATTTGTATTGCACTACTTGCAAAGCAATAAGGGAAAGTGGGGCTCTGTTCCCCACCTTCTATTTATTCTGAACCAATTCTTACAATTTTCCTTGGGTTTTTTGAGACCCAAAATTTTTGGATGATAAAGAATAAATTCCTCTTTCTTGATAAAAAATAGAGCTGTTCTGTTTCTAAATGGTGTTCACTTTCATTTTAAATAAAACAAATAATCAAACATTAGACAAGATTAAAGTTAACTTAAAAAAAATTCATTCACATCATTATACCCACAGGCATGAAATCATTAACTTCAATGGGAGTGGGGTCACTCTAAGTACAGCTAATTGATGATGATATTTTTACTAATATTTTTTATTTTTTCAGTTACTGGAAAGAAGTAGCCTATTGTATTTAAAATAGAAAATCTCAGTTGTCAGAACACTGAAGCTATAAGTGAATTTTTGTTAACTTACTATTATTATTATTATTACTGTTGTTGTTGTTATTCAGTGACATAAATTTACTCTTGTCCACAATATTTTTCATGGTCCTGAGAAGTGTATTTGAGAATGAAAAATGTCATTTAGGTTTTAATGTAATAAATCTGAAAGCATTTCATGTCTATTAGCTCTGTGTTTCTGTGACTTTAAGCAGTCCAGTTTCAGTCAATATTAGAGAGAGAGCAGCTGGGAAATGTAAACAGCATATTAGAAAAAAAAGCCATAAGAAAACCTGGCATTAAAAACATACATAGGATTATTTCTTCCCTAGTTGTGAAAAATAACATCATTATGCACAAAATCTCCTGGAAAGGAATGTTTGTTTCCTTGTTTATCTAGGAAGGTTTTAATAAATATCTATTTGGACCTACTATTTGTAATAAGAGCTCCTGATGAAAAACAGATATACAATGGATAATGCAGGTGAGGATACAGATGCTTTTAGAATAATTATGTCTGTTTAAAATGGGCAGGAGTTTAAATATCCAGACTAAAAAGACAGGTTACTTTTGCTTGTTTCAGGTTTAGTTGTCTTCGTGCAATAACTTAATAGAAACACCTATAGAATTCCTTCATTCTGTGTTTATATGGTTTTTTAAATGTTTTTAAATATTTTTGTCTGTATGCACTTTAAAAGGGAAATAAATTCACTGAGATAAAATGATAAATAACATCAATAATTCCTTATGTTCACAGACATACATCAAGACTAAATTCACTAATGTTGGGCACTGTGGGCCAGCATTGCGTTTCTTTAAACACAGATAAAGAGACAAATACCAAATTTTTGAAATTTGATTTCCACCTGCTAGGTTTTTTTCCCTCTGTTCTGAGCAATTCAATGGTTTATTAATGGGCTCAGTGTAGAAAACAACTCTCAGAATTCCCTGGAGTCCTCTGGAAACTCAAGCCATTAACACAGATCTCTCTATTTCATGCAAGGAAAACCAATGAGGCATCTTAACATGCAGACATCTAGTTAGTGCTAAACTTCTCTTTCTTGCTTCCAGCTTTGTAGGTACTGGACCTTCAAACTAGAAAATTCTATTGTCAAGATACTGATTTAATGGTCTAGCAAACTATCACAAGTATAAAAAATCACAGAAAAAGCAGATAAGGACTGTCAATACCTGCAACTAATAGCTGAGGGGAAGAAAGAAGAAAATAAGTCCAAAACCAGAGCAGTGAGTTTCCCTATTGCCTATGGGCTCCTTCAGTACCCATTTAAGGTACTTGCCTTCTGTTCAGGTTACAATTGCAATTAGCATGGATCTACTTTAAAGTTCTCATTAATTGTCACTATTAAATTTTCCCAAAATTTCAATATTTTTATATGTGTATAAACTTATAAATGTATTAATGTAAATAAAATCTACAGAGCTGCCTAGTTTAGCAGAGCACACAGCCTCAGTGACTGCACCTCTGGCTGAGGTCAGGAGGTTTGGCTCTGCTCAGCCACATTAGGAAAGCTCACAGTGGCATTAAGTGATGATTTGGTATCACAGGAAATTCAGGACTGTATCCAAATCGTTCACACTTCAGTGAAAGAAGTGCCTGCTCTTACTTAGTTTCCTTTTAAATGTTTCTTTTTTGGAGAAATAGGAATTCTGGGGGTTTTTTTCACTCGGAAATTTCAAGAGTTCATTCCTTTCTAGTTGATAATTTATGAAAGTAAAATGAAATCAGCATCTTATGTAGGTTTTACGTTTTTTGCATGAACAATTCTGAATCTCTCTGCAAGAATCAATGAACATCTAAGCTTCTCCTTTTTAGCTTCTCCTGCCTGTTTAAATATTAATAGACAAGAGGCTGACCTTCACTCCTGCTGCTGAATCATGGAAGCTGAAAAGTGGAATCAATGCATCTTTGTGCTAATGATTAACTGATCACAGATCGGAAAGTTGTCAGCTCAATTTTCACACTGCCAGATGCTTAATTTAATATTTTCTGTGTCAAAATTATTTCAGTTAGAACCTCAATGTAGTAAAAACTTGAAGCATTTCTAAAGCAGTTGTTTTAAAATGTTTTTGAACTGGGAACTAAAATTCCAGCTCTACAAACACCATTAGTCCAGTCCAGCTCCACTTCAGCACTTCTGCTGAAGTCAGTGAGGCTATTGTGGCTCAAAGCTGAGCAGGTGTAAGTGTTTCTCCTGAATGAGGTATTTTTGTAAGAACTGCAATTATTATTATTATTACTGCAGAGAGCTAACTAGCACTGGCTTTCTCTTCTTTCCTCCACAGAGATATGGATACGGTGGATGGGTACAGCTGGATCATCACTGCAAGGTTTGGGCTGATCCTGTGTTGTCATCAGGAATACAAACTCACAGTAGATGTATTAAGAAGCAGAGTGGCAATAAGATTGGCTCTGCCTTTGATACAGATTTCTCTAGAGGTCTATTTTCTATGAAGTAGTATCAGGCCAAGTCCTAATATACACCAGCAGAACCTTCTGCCTGAAAGATGAACCTCACACCCTCTTGTATGAACCAGCATCCATTCTTCTTCATAAACTCATTTTAACACTCAGAATGGACAGCTCTGAGAAATTATTTTCAATAAGATAGGTCAGGCTAAAGTCTAATNTACAGATTTCTCTAGAGGTCTATTTTCTATGAAGTAGTATCAGGCCAAGTCCTAATATACACCAGCAGAACCTTCTGCCTGAAAGATGAACCTCACACCCTCTTGTATGAACCAGCATCCATTCTTCTTCATAAACTCATTTTAACACTCAGAATGGACAGCTCTGAGAAATTATTTTCAATAAGATAGGTCAGGCTAAAGTCTAATTACATGTAGATTTGGTTTTAGTTAAATGCAGTCACCTGTATGAGAAGCAAACCCAAAAGGAACTGGTATTTTAATAAACAAGAACAAGCCACCTGCAGAACCAAAATGTGGATGGCACAGCTTTTGGGATACATGGCAGCTGCAGGAAGGAGGCAAGGACTGGATATATTTCTGGTGATTTTGTTACAGGTCTGATGCTAAAATTCTGTGCTATAAATAGTTTGCAGAGGAACTTTGTGGCAAGTCAATAATGGCCTTATGTGCTCTGCTGAGAATTTAATCTGGCCTATTTCTATCTGGAAATTTTACATGACAAAAAGTGCATGGCAAAATAAAATCCTATTCAGACATGTGGAGCTGGAGATGTTAATTCCTAAGATTAAAAAAAAACCCAAAGATTTCCCATATCAGAAGCACCAGGGTAAAATTGGAAGGCAATTATTATGTGCCCGTTTAAAAAGTGCAGTTTGGGATATGACTGAGTAATTTAGTGATGGGAGAATTTTAAATGTAGTTTGCTGAACCTTAATTTCCACATAAATTAATTTTAATTTAATATTGGATAATTTTTAGGATGGGATAGAGTACAGAAGTGTAGAATAGAATAGAAAAGTCTATGTAACTTACTTACATGTGATGCAGTGTTCAGTTCTGCTCTGCCTTTTTCTCACACCCCAAAAATTTTTTTTTGTTTATTGGACAATCTGCATCAATGCACTGAACTTTTCTTAATGTATTTGAGTGTATGGCTACAGTAAACCTTTCTGTCAGGTTGGAAAACCAGTTTTACAAGAACCTGGTATTTCACCAGGGGATCAGGACCCTGTAGCTGTAATATTTCAAATAATTTTCACAACCTGTGATACAGCTACCCAGTAACTTGACAGTTTGCCAAGGCAGCACACTTAGATTTGTTGAGGAGGGCTTTAAAATATTCATTAGGGCAGGATATTTATGAATGATGTATGAAATTAATAACAAATTCAAGGTTAAAAACAGTTTGAGCTTTCAGAAGAAGGGGACATAAACCCCTCCTGGCTGAGCATACTAGTACTAAATATTCTGATTTTACAGGTTCTTTTCTTTAGAAAAATTGACAGGATGCCAAATGAGACCAGTTTTATGAGGAAAAATAAAGTGGTCTTTGGAAAGAGAGAGGGAATTCCCTTTCTCAGTAGGCCCAAAGACTGCCTTGCCCTCAGCTCCTGTTTCCTGGGAAGGTGAAGGAAGAGCTGCTGTGTTTTCCTGTGTGGGTTTCAGTTTTCACCTGCAGATGGAGGGTGCTCTCTGCCCAGTGCATCTCCTGCGTGCCTGCACTTACCCACCCCACGTGCAGAGCATCAGGGGATCTTCTGACTTCCCATGTACCCCTACAGTAGATTAAAACAGCCAGGAAATACCCAGGCCTTGCAGGTGTTGGTGTTGTATCTCATCCATTTGTGCCCACAGAAATCCTGTAGTGTCTGTACAAGTCTGTGGCAGCTGCAGGAGCCTCTCATTGTACCAGACAATTTGCTTAATGTGGTGACACTGTGCCTACTCAGTCTCTGAACAATTCACACATCAACCAAATATGAAATTTTAAAAGTTTCCATGCTGATAAAGGAGCAGTACTAAATTTCAAGACTGTGATAATATTTTGAACTTCCTAAGTCTGGAAATTGGTGGCATATGAGAAAGGTTTTACACTAATTCATGGGTTTATACTATATTTAAGTTTTGGTTGGTATTTTTTTCCCCTGTATTCTTCAATATTCTTTTTCTTCCCAAGGAGAAAACATAATCTGAAGACAATACAATAGGTCTCCTTTTTTCTCAGTATCACTGGTGATAAGAAATAACTGGACTGAAATTAACTGTGTTGCATAATTATTTCTGTATTTACTAGAATCATTGTGGTGCTATTGACTTTAAAAGAACACACACATACATTTTCCCCAAAGGGAAAATTTAGCACAGATTTAATTAGAGCATTGTTTTGAGGTCAAAATTTGGTTTGAGGATAAACTTGGATTAAGGTACCTGGTCTCTTTTCCAAATAAATATAGAGTGATGTACATTGCAAAAGGAAGGGGATTTATTATTATTATTATTCTGAAGAATTAAATCTGAGCTATGAATGACTGTTTTATTTATGTCTATTTTTTAAATAGTCTTTATTTAAAAATACCTACTGAATAAAAATAAAAGATAAAAATTTTGCCACTGAATTTCTGTAAGGAGCACAATATACTCAAGAGACTATAAATTAGCAGGTACTACTTTGTCACATTTATAATATATGAAAATGTCATTTCACAGGGACAGGCAAAAATGATGAAGGATGGAAAAGTTTTTAGAGTCATTCAAGAGAACTGCTGGGATCCAGAAGTACGGATTAAAGAGATGGAGCAGTCAGGTACCTCCATGAAGGAATTCAAATCATTGTGCCTCATTTAGAATGACAACTTCTCTTCAGTGCATCTGAAAGTGCTCACAACAATATCAAAAAAAGATTTAGCATACTGATTCACTAGTTTAAATCTGTTGAAAGTAATTGGAAACTGATATGCTTTATACTCAGAAGGGACCTGTGCCCGTAACTTTCCTCATTCTCAGTAGTAATTTATTCCCCACATGAATTTATTAATTTTGGTGGGATTTAAGGCAGTAAGGAGCTCATTGACAAAAGTAAGGATGACCGACCCTGGACTTGAAATGGCATCATACATTCCAGTTAAAAAGTGATTCATACACAGGAGGAGGAAGCCCTTTCATTTTGTTTCAAATGCTAAAAATATTCTTCTTACACATTGGATTTCTTATATGTCTGTTTTCTTTTCTATTACATTTTTTCTGTTTGGCCATGTTGCAGCTTCATTCTGTGTTTTTGCTGGAGGACTCTGAGCCTAGAGAACTGGTACAATTACTTTGCCACAAAAGGGATTTTTCCTCATTTAGAAACTTAACCAGATTCACACATTTTTTTCCATCACGTTAGACACATGCCACCAAATCAGGTTAATGAATGGGAGACTGAGGATGAGGGAAGGAACTTCTAGTTTGATCAATTATTTTTGCTAGTTCTTATTAACACATAGTTCCAAATTACTCTTGTAAGAGAAATACTATGTTACTAAAGATAATTTTTTCTTAGCTCAAGGCCTGAATAAATCCCACATCAGTTTCCCCGTAGACACAACTTGAATATCTTCAACTTTTCATGAGGAAAAAACACCTGAATTGCTTAAAAGATCAGATATTGTACAAGTAGCATCTTTATGATTATTGTTTTCTCCTCTCAGGCTTTATTACCCTCTACAACCACATGAAAGAGGTTGTAGCCAGCTGGGAGTTGGTCTCTTCTCTGAGATAACAAGTGATAAACAAGAAGAAATGGCCTCCAGTGGCACCAGGGAAGGTTTAGGTTGGATATTAGGAAAAAATTCTTCACTAAAAGTGTTGTCAAGCCCTAGAACAGCCCTAGTGGAGTCCCCATTCACGAAGGGATTTAAAAGATGTGTGAATGTGGCACTTGAGGACATGGTTCAGTGGTGGGCTTGGCAGAATTTGATTAATGTTTAGACTCAATGATTTTAGAGGCCTTTTCCAACATAAATTATTCTGTGATTCTGTGTTAGGAGACACACTGGGTCATTCTTCTTAGGGAGGTTTAGTGCAACACATAACATAGGCTAGCTTGGGAACCCACCAGGGGCAATTTATGTAAATACAATTTAGATACTTTTCATCTGCTTCATCTTCACCCTGGAAAAGCAGTATTTGGAACTCCAACCATTGGACATTTAATGGGAATGCCAGGAAGTCTTTGCAAACTCTGAAATATGCTGCTTTGTCACAGATTCATAGAATCATGCCTTGACTTAACTGTAATGCTTCTCTGAGTTAGCTCAGGGATTTTGGGGATTACCAAATCACTCAGGTACAGAATGGATCATAAATAGCCTTTGGGCATCTTTCTCTTTCAGAGATTTCCCTCAGCCCTAATGGCAAGTTTCTACAAAACAGTTCTGCCCCATATATTTGTTGTAGACAAAGGGAAAACACAGGAGGATTTTTTTTTTCAGATTTTTGCAGCAGCTCTCCAGAAAAGAAAATGTATCATAAAAGCAGCATCACAATATTTCTTCGGGAACTAAACAGTGCTCGCTTGTTTAAAAAAAAAATCTAAACCTGTATGTTACAGCACCATCTGGTGACTTGTGCCCTAAAAATGTCCCTTTTTATTACAGCACTCCAGACTTACAGGCATCAGCCAATTAATTATGTGTGGGAAAGGAAAAAAAAAAAGGCCTTGGTGTTTTTCATTCTTTCATTCTTACTGCTCAGCTAATGATAAAGACTATGGACCACCTTTATTCCTTTCTGGTTTAGAAAGCTGTAGCTACTTAGTTCAAAGACTGCTTTCTGTAACACAGGCTGAGATAGATTATACCCAAAAATTTAACCTCCAAATACGGCATAATTTTGGGACAAAGATGCAAGGAGTCTCCCGCTGAACAAAACTAGTGAAAGGTATTTTTAACTCAGAGAGATAACTTAAAGCTTGGTTGCTAAAAGGCTTTGTTTTTACATCTTGCCAGTAGTAAGAAATGGTCTCCAATGGACCAAAGAGACTCAATTAGTTCTCCTAATCATATGTCCCAGGTCTAATTGATGTACATACTTCTGCTTTGATCCACTCAATAAAACAAGCTATCCTTGTAACTAAAAAAAAAAAAAAAAAGCTGTAGAAGTAATTAACATCACAGTACTGTGACAAAAATCATCACGATTTTGTTTGAGAAAATATATCATTTCATCCTAACTGCCTTTTCTTGTTATTTTCTCCTTTGTAAAACCCTCTGAAGAGGGTAAAAAAGTAGAGGCTTTTCTGTGCTGATTCTTCTTCCTAAAGCTAAAGTCTAGGAATAGTCAGCTTGGAAATGTATCTTTAGGGTTTATGTTAAATTTGCTGAGAAGTGTAGAAATGGATTGAAAGCAGATACAATGCTTATTGTGGAAAACATGGAGAATGTTCTCAACAGACCAAGCAAGTGTCCCTATGGATGATCCAACTTGGGCTGTACTTCAGTATTTAAGTGACTTTGCAGACCTAATCCTTATCCCTAAACCATTGCTGCTGTACATAATATTAATCAGATCTTGTAGCAATCTAAGCCAGCTTCTCCTCTTGTTTCCTACTTAAACTTCTGAGAGGAAAGATAAATCCTTTTAATCATTCAAATGCTTTGGCAAGTCATTGTCTTCAAGATCCCCTAGAATTCATTCTCCTGGAGGTTTTTTTGCCATCTTTTGTTCTAGCAGTTTCACTACTAACAACAAAGTTAAATTTTTTAAAGCATGATGAGATACGTGCAAAAATATTACAAACAGACCTAAAATTAAAAAAAAAAAAACACAAAACAAAACAAACAGTTTTGCATGTAACTATTTTGTGAAGTCCTAATTATTGTTTATTGGTTATTTTGTATGTCTGCTAGGTTTGTTGCTTTCACTCCTGTCACCTGTCACACACAATGTTACGATACAGATTTGTGTTTGAGCAGAAACAAAACAACATGGACTTAATTATTTTTATTTTTAACATCAAAGTTATTTCTGCAAACAGGCAGATTTTCTATATTTACAACCTCAGTAGTCTATACACAAGATGAATGAAACCTAACACAATATAGCTTTGGGAACACTTACAAAAACATTGTTTAACAACCATTGTTAACATAATGTTATTTATCTTTGGGCCAATTCATTTATTTATTTAATATGTATGACAAGTTAACCCCAAAGTAAACTTCTGTTACTGTATTCTGTTGGTTTAATGTCAGTTTCATTCATGTGAGAGTAATGCTAAATTGCTATTTTAATTGTTTGTACATGTGCATACTTAATACTTCTAAAATCAAAAAACCTAATTTCACAAATTATCTGAGTATGGAAGTGTTTTTTCTTTCTACTTAGCAAAAATATCCAAATCCTAATAAATTGATGCACTATGAGATTTATTGCCATAAAAAAAAGAATTTATCTATGTCACTGTTAAATCAGTCTTTCTTATCATTAAAGCTTTTGCATTCTGCTTCTCAAACCAAAGTACTTTCTTAATTGTAACATTTTATCAAAAACAGACAACAAAATAGAAACATTAATATTTGCTTTTTCTTACTCAGGAGTCACAGTCCAAGTCCTGTCCACAGTCCCTGTGATGTTCAGCTACTGGGTGGGTTCCTACTGGTGAATTTTGTAATTCATATATAGTAATATTTTAAAAATACAAAAGCCTCTTCCTACAAATTAGGTGACTGAAGTAGTCACTAGTACAGTTCTAAAAAAGAAAAGGCAAGAAAGGAATGCAGGTATGAGAAGATGTCTACAGGATGTCCTGGCCAAGCTCCACACCAGAGCACACACAGTGAGAAAGGATGAGACAACAATTAATTTTCTTCTGGGGGCCTTATGGGGGCAGCTGGAAATGGAGAGAAAAAATTTATACAACAGGAATCCATGGTTATCAGGCAGACATATGTGTACACATTCCATGAAAGCTAGACATCAATCCGTATTTTCTCAGGAAAAAAAAATGCATAAAAGATTTATTTGTGGCCTTGCCCCACTTTCTTTTAAATGTGGCATGGGATTCGTTAACCTAGAATGCTTTGAATCTTAAAACTCGGGAGCAAATTTAAGTTCATATGTTCCTCACGGGGTGATCTTGAATGCTTCAAAGAAATAAAACCAGGCTGAGGAGATAAATCACAGCAAAATGCTGTTCTAAATACATTCTGAATGTGACTATTTAGCAATGTGCACAGGTCAAGATGTTTATATGTAAATAGATATGTGCATTAAGAGCCATTGTGTTAAGCCCACATATAAAAAGTATCACTGATATTCAGAATTTCTTGTTAGTAAGATCTCTTTAAAAGTTTATTCTGGTATCTAAGAAAATATTTTCCATTAACTATGTATTGGGGGGAAAAATAGAGATAGATTGCATGGATATTGCACTTTCTTATTAGAATTATGGCTGTTATCTCCTTCTAAATATTAGAGAAGTTTGCTCAAGCTTTCTCTGTAGAATTTGTATGCTCCAGCATTTCACATTTCTTATTTTTATTTCTTCAGCTCCAGTAATAGGAGAGTAAATATTCATTGCTATGTATAAAAATTATATACTGAGGTTTTTGCATTGGGATAAACAAAACTAGGGGACTGCTTTACACAAAAGACCAGGTACTTATGTGCATCAGCAACCTGGGCCTTATTACACTCACCCTGAGCAGTAAAGCCAACAGCAGTTGATAAAATATTCAAGAGAAAAAGCAGAACTGCACCCAGAGCTTTTAAAGTGAGGCAGAATTTAGCCCTACTGGTTTCCAGCTGTTCAGAACTGTAAAGCAAATTTGGGTTCAAACTCTGTCACTTCTTTGCAATGACAATTTTACAATAACTTCCAAAGATGATAACATTTGAGAACTATACTTAAATGTACTGTTCTGCTTCATATCTTACCAGGCCAAACCTCAGGATACTTTAGATCTCGCCCAGATATTAAATAATGACTTAGCTGCTACAGTAAAAAAGTACCCCAAGAGGTTTATTGGGCTGGGCACGTTACCTCTGCAAGCTCCAGACCTGGCTGTGCAGGAAATGCATCGCTGTGTCAATGAGCTTGGATTTCCTGGAGTGCAGATAGGATCTCATGTCAATGAGTGGGACCTGAATGCCCCAGAGCTGTACGACGTTTATGCTGTGAGTAGCTGCTGCTTTCCTTCTTTGGGGGAATACTGTGATATGGAATTCTGTCTAAAAATATCTTGGAGCACATTCAGTCATCATTTGAGCCTTCCAATCTGCTCAGTGATCAGAGAGACTCAGCTTTAATTGTAAATGATAATTCATTATGGGATATAGTGGCACTAATACAACATACAACATTCTGAAACATTTTATAATTATGAATAACAGATTTTGTTTTATTATATGAGTTCTCACTGTAGATCTGCCTTCTTGATTTGTGAGGATAAGTGCAGTATCAAATAAAGCATTTCTGCACTGTTGGCATGTGAGTTCAAGTTACTGTATCCAATCCTATTGAAATAATTGATCAAGCTCCCTGAGATTATCAGATACCTATAGCCCCAAAGTACCACACAACTATGTAAACAGGACCTAAAGTTCCAAAGTGAAGGTATTGATTATCGAATTAATAGATAGCATTTCTTAAATAGCTTGAGGTCTAGATGAGGCTGGTCATTTGTCTAAATTAGGGGTTTAATCAATGTCCATTCTGAGTCTGTTTCTCAAGTTATTAGAGCTGTCAGCTTGGAATTGATTCACAGAGGTTATTTTGCAGGATGCTCAATGTACTCAAAATCGCTGTTGGTGCAGCACATGGACTATTTGTTTTTATGGCCATATACAGTCAGATATCAATCTCTGCCCACATTTATGGAATCACAGCGTGGCTGAGTTTGGGAGGGGCCTCTGGAGGCCACCTGGACCAACCCCCTGCTCAAGCAGGGCCACCTACAGCCAGGTCCCAGGACCATGCCCAGGTGGCTTTTAAACATCTCCAAGGATGGAAACTCCACAATCCCTCTGGACAACCTGATGTTTCCTGATCTCCAGTGAACCTTCTCTTCTCAGGGCCAGGCAGTCCCAGTTCTCTCAGCATTTCCTCACAGGAGAGATGCTCAGTCCCTTCCTCATCTTGGGACTCTCTCCAGTAACTCCGTGTCTCTCTGCCACTGAGATCCCTCTCTTGTTCTGGGATCTCTCTCTCATACTGTACATCCTTCAGCTTATGTTTCACACGTGTAGGAAGTAACCCTTTTCATTTTTAGAAACATCTCTGGATAATACAGATTATGAAATTAAGCCATATTGGATGATGAACTTTGCCAAACTACCAGGCCAGTTACTGAATTGCTATTTTTAGTTTACAAATGTAGATGGCAATTATTCTACACAATCCAAAAGTTGCAGCTTTTATTTATGCATGTATGGGTAAATAAACCCAAATTTTTCAAATGTGTGATAATCTCCTTAGCAACAAGAGCACGTCCAGAAATACATCTTACAAAACGAAGCTGTTAAATCCTGGTTAAGCATATGAATGGCTCTGATGACTGTATATTTAAATTTAAGCACACAGTTAAATTACACAGTCAGAGTCAGCATCCAACACTGTTCTTCTGTTTTCCTTTCCAAAGATGTCAGTAGTTTTGGAAAAATTACCATACTTGATTAAAGATGGATTATTGATCTGAATACAGCCAGATTTGGAACTCTTAGGAAGGATTAGAAATATTTTAACTTTTTTTAAGCCAGTCAGAGGGCCAAAGGGGACAAATGTAGTGCAACTCAATGAAAATTTCTGAATGCAACTGGAACAATTCTGCAAAACCACCCTTAAAAATGATTCTATAAGACATTATGAGAATTCATTTCCACATGTGTAATGAAACCAAAAGAATGTTTGCTTGAACTGAGTTTTATACTACAGGATGGCTCACAAACATAGCTGGAAAAGCATTTTTGTACTGCATTATTCTGAGAAACACTTGACTCACTAAAGAGATGTTATCATCTATGCTTCCAGTAGTCACAGTATGCTTCCTCCTGTAGTCACAGGAGGAGCTGTGAAACTGAGTGAGGACTTCAGAATATGGCCCAGGGGGGTAAATACAGCCAACTATTGCTTATAGCTCTTACTTGTGGGCCTATTTTCATTACTAGTACTACTGCTCAGTACAGATTTGAAGGTCATTTAGAAGCGTGACTAAGATCTGAGATGCATTTTGCTATGATTAGTCAAGATTAAGATTTTTTCTTTTTGCTGCAGGCTGCGGAGAAATTAAATTGCTGTCTCTTTGTGCATCCCTGGGACATGCAGATAGATGGGAGGATGTCCAAATATTGGTTTCCCTGGCTAATAGGTAAGTGTATCTTTATTCTGCTTAACCTACATTTATGAAATGGATTATGCCCAGGAGATTGTTGCCAAGTAAAGTACAAGTACAGAGAAAAATTACATCATTTTTCTGTCAAACTTTTTCTTTTAAAATCTAGTATTATGATTAAGTCTGTTGTGTAAACTGAGCAGACATTCGTTTCTAAGCTTGTTTAGTTTTTCTTTTAAATACTTATAATTAAAATTATTCAGATTAGCAACAGAATATAGTATTCTCTTTTGTCCTAAATATAAAGAGCAGGTAACTAGGAAGAAGTGAATCATCTCAGAAATTATCATCTCAAAAATAAAAGGAGTAAATGAAGCAGTAAGAAAAACTAAGCATTACTTCCTAGAATTTCTTGGGTTATTTCTTAGAAACAGGTTGATCAGAGAGGAAATAAATCTAACTTTACATCAACTGTAGCTGAAACAACCTGTACTTTGAAAGCTCTCAGTAGATGTAGGATATTGTCTAGCTTCTGGTTTTTCCCCATCTGATAGGTAAATCATAGCATTAAATAATAGGAGCAGGGTTATTCTGCCACCCAGAAATATTTAGACCTGATTCCACCCTCATGTAATTTGTTTTGTGTTGGTTTGTTTTGCATGGTTTTGCACTGCCACCAGTTCTGAAAAACATACACAATATACATTACAATACACGTTCTGCTTGGAAAATCTTGCTGTCCCAATCACCAGTGCATTGTCTGAAAAGAATATCAGTTAGTCTTAATCAGAGAAGGTTAATGGAAGAAAATTAAAATAACATTTAAAAATCAATTAGGAAGTTTAAAAAGTAAAGCCCCTATACAATTAAGATGTTTTTCTTCTTAGGCATGCCAACAGAAACAACCATGGCCATTTGCTCCATGATTATGGGAGGAATTTTTGAAAAATTCCCTAAGCTGAAAGTTTGCTTTGCACATGGAGGTGAGTAATTTACCCTGTGAAAATCCTGTTCTTTGGCTGAACATGGTACAGATGTATTTTCTGGTATCCCAGCTAATGGGGTCACCTCATGAAGCCCACCACCAGCTGAGCACTATTACCCCAAAGAAGACAGTCTGACAGATCACTGCTTTCATGAACACTCTCTAGCCTGCAGGGTCTGAACTGGTACAACAGCCCTTAAGGGAAACAAAGAGGAAGGGGAGGCAGCAGGTGGTTTAAGGAAAGGGACGAGGAAGCAGCAGGAGGAATTTGGGCATCACAGTAGTGAAGAAGTGAGAAAAGTAGAGAAAGAAGCTACTGTAGGTAAAGGAATAAAAAACCACTGTGCAGAGCACTTCCTTGCTAAATAACTGACAGTAAAGCTTATGGATCTTTGGTGATAATGTGGCTTTTTTCCCTCCTACATATTTTCAGCTGGTGTCATTAAAAATTCCTTCTTGCAGGTGGAGCTTTTCCATACACAGTGGGGCGAATCTCCCACGGATTCAACGTGCGCCCTGATTTGTGTGCCATGGATAATAAGGTGGATCCAAGAAAATACCTTGGCTCATTTTACACAGACTCCCTTGTCCACGACCGTGGGGCACTAAGGCTGCTAACAAGTGTCATAGGAGAGGTGAGTTTTAATGCTTCCAGAAGTAGTGAGTCATTCTTCAGTTAATTTTCAGGAAATACCAAAAGGAAAAAAGAAGAAAGCTGGAAGAAGACAACGTCACCCAGTGAAATAAATTGATGGGCTTCTGCCATGCTGATAATGTTTTTGCTGTATGGATTTATTGAAATGGTGGGTTTAATCCAGGATATCATGCACTGTCAGCCTTAGTTCCATGAGGCAATTTCCTTCTCCAAGCTTGCTCAGGATGGGACTTCAAGCAGACTGCTTCAATTTGGAGCCTGGTTTTCACATGGCTTAATGTTCAAGTTCAAGTGCACACTTGAAGAAATCAAATTGTATTTCCACTTGGGAAGTTGTAGACAGAAAAAAAATCAGTAATAAGGAAAGTTTTCGTGAGTATCTCAGAGAGACAATTAATCATTATGGGTTTGCAAAAGTATTTTAGTTGTTTGTAAAGAGATCTTTGTAGTTTAGCAAACCACTTAAATGAGGTACAGCATGGGACAGAAAAATCCTAAAACATTCAAATAATCCCTTCTCATTTAGTAAATGCTCAGGATGGGGTCGAAGGTGGCATCACTCATGCCAGCTTCCAATGGATCACTGCAAATCAACAGGAGATCTGTCTCTGTGCCTTGATCTCTGCACCTCACAGTGTCTGCAGCTAGGGACAGATACCTCCCAGATGCCAGATCAGAAATGCAAGCTCTGACAGGGATTTTCTTGTCTCAACAGCTGCAGTCCTGTCTCCTGTACATCAGTATCTATGCTCACATGGCATGGGGTTGTTGCTGTCATCAGGGCCTCCTGTATGACCAAGTTCATAAACACCACTCAGCTGATTGATTTTTTTCTACAACAATAAACTGTTGATTTCCCATTTTCCTCTCTAATACTCTGAACAGGTTACTGCAATAAATCTGCACTAGAACTGGCACACAAGTGACTTGCCTAGGCCAGACAAAAATACCAATGCAGCACTATTGCTTTCTTTATTGTGGTACTCTGAGCTCAGGTGTCACATTTTAAAATCTGTGGGTTTTACATTCATGCTGCACAGGAAGTCTGTGCTTTTTGGACTTCTGCCTTCAGCTCCCCTTCAGCACTTGTGCCTTTTAGGAAAACTTTGCATTTGAAGATTCATGGAAAATTCAACCATGTGACAGCAGAACTACAGCCTGAAACAATAGTATGGAAACTTTTGTGAAGTGTATGTATATATACAATACAGTAACACTGCAGCTCTAAGGAGTGGAGACAGAAAAACTTTTTTCTTAAACCCACCTTGAACTGAAAATAGATTTATGGAAGGAGCTCCATAAAATGTGCAAAGAAACTGCCAGGGAGCCTAATTCCATTAGAATCAAGTGATAAAACCCAGGTCAATTTACTTAAAAAAAGATCTGCTAATAAGCTGTTAGTACTGGAAAGCTCTGACAGCATCAGTGGGTATTAACCCAGGTGGCATTTGCCATCTTTGTGCCAGGGATTCATTTCAGGCACCAGATGGGTTACTAATAAAATACTAGGGCTCCAGCCCAATACTGATTTCTTTTAATTTCTGTTACCAACCTCTAAATAGCAAATATATCATGGTCCAATATATCAAAACCCAGGAGTTTTTGCTGTGCATTATCTTTTGAATCTAACTATAGTTTAGAGTAAGCAAGTGGCTTTAAAGTGTTTTTTTACAATAGATTTTAAAATTTTACACTGTGTGGTGTGCATATTCATTTTACAAGACACCCAAGGGTTTCAAAGGGGTAACAATTCAACACTTTCCTCTGGTACCTCCTTTTCTGAGAAATCTCCCAAATCCAGACCATGTTCATTCTAAGTACATTTTCCTTGTACATGAAGTTCTAGTACACAAGGATGAGTCTAGCTCTTGAATTTTAAATTGCCAGTGCAAGGAGAAAAGATCACTCACTTGTTTCCTTCTACCCATTTTAAAATGTTGGGAGAATGTTTTGCCATTGTTAGAAAGACCTTGGTAAATTAGCAGCTGTGTGACTCAGCCTGGCTGAGACCACAGATTCTCTTTGTGATCTGAGTCTGTTAAGCTGAACTCTAGATGTCAAGAGCAAAGCAGGAGGGAAAGTACAACAGGATGCTGAATCCATTGCTGAAGAATTGAACTTTTTTCTGTTTGAACTTGTGTAGCACACAAGTCTCAGGGCACTTCTGCTTTAGAGTCAGCTTTGCATCTCAAGGCTGCTCTAAACTACTGTTGTGGGAAAGCTGCTGTCTCTGCACCACACTTTAATTTCTCTACTTTTCATCCTAAGAAGCTACACATAGTCTCTGGTCCTTAATTGTGATTAGTCTTTGCAACTGGAATTTAGTTCTTTGAGGAAAGAGAGATTATGGACTGTAATTTGGTAATCTAAAAGTCACTCAGCATTCGACTCTCTGGTGTCTTATTTATTTTGTCAACAGACGTCTAAAATTAAGAGTCTTAACACAATAAATTTGGCTGGCATAGTACAAAGGATGTTGGTGTCTTCTTTAATTCTCCTCTGAGTATTTTGAGCTCAAACAACATGACACCAGGTGGAATCCCAATGCTGAAAAGTCATGACTGAGATACCAAAACCAAATTTTTTAACACATAGGAGAACTTTCTTTTTCTTTTCAATAGCCTAAGGCATCTTATCCTTGAAAACAAAAACATTCACATCACGATTTCAAACTTTACTTTACAAACATGAAGATTAAAAAGTTCCCTCTTTTTTTAAGGAAAGTTGACATTCTCACATAACACCCTTCCATGAGTCAAATGCTTAAAGAAATACCGAGTATCTCAGCGCTTTCAGTGCAGTCGTGTGTTAGCAGAGCAACACATATAAGATTAATAAATTCTGGGCTAAAAACAATGTGATGGAGTCTTGAGGCTGACTCTGTAACTTTGTGAGCTGGAGGTTTGAAATAGGCCAGCTCTCCAGAGAGCAGCTCAGAGCTGTGCAGGAAGGGCATCAGTGTGAGGGAAGATGTGCTTGGACGTGGCTTTGTGTCCCTGGGGAGCAGCCACTGCCTGGCACCAGCGTGAGCCGTGCTGGCCTTGAGCTGATCGATGTTAAAACCCCCTGGCAGCTGGGATGAGTCGTGTCCGCCTCAGCTCGTCCCTTCTTAGTTTGGGGTGCAGGTTAATTGGGGATGGAAGCAGAAATACACATTTCTGAGAAAGAATTTTGTAAGAGTGCAGAGTCACAGCAGTCCTTTGCTCCCTCCGTGATGAGGTAGCATGAGGTGAATACAAATAAACAAAAAATCCCCAACGTTGCTGGCTATAAAAAGTGAAGAACTGGGTTGACATGGGATTAAATGATTCAGTGCATCTCTGCAAAAACTTCCCCTGTGGTGATTCCTCCAGAGCCATCACTCAAAGACAAAGCATTCTCTGGCAAGAAGTTGGGGCTGGACTGGCTATAGCACTCTGGGCTTTTGTTCAGGTGTGTCATGGTGGTAGGAAAGAAGGTGAAATTCAAGGCAAATTCAGTTTTTCCTTATGTAAGAGGATGAAGTAATGCTTAAAGCTTTCTGAGATTAATTTTCAGATTTGGGTCCCTATTACTGTGAAAAAAGTTGTGCTGAGTAGTAGGGTCCAGTAAGGTTAATCATTAGCCCCATATACCTCTCTTATAGGAGAGATGTGCTAATTAAGGAATCGACCTCCAAGTCATCTAGGGAAAATTGATTTTGTTGATATGGTTTGGAATAATACAACAGTACATCCCTTATGCTAGGAGCATTATTCATCTGCAGAGGCTTCACTTCTCTGAAGCTGGTTGCTAAAGACAGGTATTGCAACTCCCATTTTATAAATGGGTGCAAAACTGAAGCTCAAAGAGTACAAATGAACAGCCTGAGGTCACTGGGAGCACAGCAAGAATGAGGCTTCTAAATTTTTCTAACTGATTTACAGCTCTTAATTTTACTGCTAATGAATAGAGCCTGTGATTTAGCTGTGAAATACTTTCAAACAGAGGAAAAGAATATATCTACATAGAGAGGAAAAGAAAAATATATATTATTCCAGTGAGGGTGTGGGATTTCTTTCTGGTTTAGTCCATAGGAGATGTAAATAACGGTACACAAACCTTTCTGTTTTACCTGACTTTCCCTAGTAAACAGATGGGCAAATTCTGAGTTTTCCTCTACTCAGAAATCCATTTTCTCATATAAACCTGCTATGTTTACTGTTTTTTTATCATAAAATATATACATTTGTTTTTCTTATCTGAATAAAGCATCTTGGTATTTAATTATTATAAATAAAAGCATATATTTTGCTGCTTAAAAGTGCACACATTCAGATCTATTTTGTTTAGTCTATGGTAAGAACTGGATTTATTAGACAGAGGGCATAAATTCTCCTATGCTAATCTTATGGTAAGTCTTCTATAATTAATTAGAACACAACAATATAGGGCAGAACAATAGAATGTGTCTCTTCTGTTTAGATTCTGGATAAAGGTTTGTGTAGGTTCTTTCAGAGACTTTTGGGTGACATCTAGTGGAGATTAAAAAAATTTTTTTAAAGCATTTAACAACCAAGGAAAACAAAGCATTTCAGGAAACAAATGAATGGTGTTTTCTTCACCCTATTTCAGTATTGAACTCTGGTAACAGGGTTCAAGCATTATAGTAAGTGTCCAAAATTTTCAATTTCAAATCCATGAGACATTTAAGAACATTCATTTTTAATGAAAACTGGTTTTTCAAATACTCCTGTCTGCAGGAGATGAACTAAAGGAAAACAGACTTTTGATAAAATCAAGAGAGTTGGCAGTATGCACTCTCCAAGGCTGATAAAATGGGGAAATATCATTCCAGAGAGAAAATGAGCCTATAACAATGTGGTCCTATTAAGGATCTGCCCATTTCTTTTCATCTCTGATAACAAGGATGTTGCACACAGATTTTTATTGAATTTTCTTTTCACCGACTTACTTTCAGAAACAAGTCATATCATGTCACCCATATTTTGAGGTACGTGTTTCAAACCCATATTTAATATCCAGCCAAAGACAGTGACATTTAAGAAAAGCTGCAGACTTCCAGAAATATATGAAATTTTGTAAATGAGATTTAGGTTTTGTTATCTGAAGCTGAATACCTGTTAAATTAATTTTTTTAATTTAAGTATTTGTAGTAATACTACACTGTATCATGTTTTCAGTAGTACCCCACTGCCATTACTACACCTTTTAAAGTAGCACAGAGAAGATAATTTGTATTGTTTTGTATTTACTATTACATGATCTTCTCACCCATAGCTAATTTTAAATTTTTGGGGGTGTATTTAGCCAAAAATTTCAAATTCATGACTGGAAATCCAAGCATCTTCTGAGATGGGTGGGGAACTTCCTGAGATTCTTAAAGAAATGTATCCAAAAGTCTCATACACATTTTGTTCTCCACATACCAGTGCAGAGCATGGAATGGGTAAGTCAAAACTCAGAAGGAAGAATTCTTTGTATTGTTTATTAGCCATTTAATTGTAGTAAAATTTAACCAAGATTAATCATTGCATTTTAGGCAGACCACTTGCAGGGGCTGTTACATTTCAAAGCAGCACCACAGTATAGAAAATCAATCTGAGTAGGAAATTCCTAATTGAGTTTTATTTACCCAAGCAATAAATAATCATGCCACAGGCCTGGGGTTTGCATTTTGTACTTTCTGCTTATCACAATTAAAATACCATAACTTCAGTTAGACACCACAAAAATTATTAATAAATAACCAGCATTTTTTTTCCAAATTAAATTCATCCAAAAAAGTCCTGAGTCATTGTTTTCAAGCTGTGTTCTCTCCCTAGTGGAAATTACAATCTTCATATTCACTTTCATAATTAATCAGTCTAATACATACATATAATCTCCTGTAGTTCATTATACATTCCAGAAAGCATGTGCTCTATTGTTTAATGTTAATTAAAAAGAAATTAAAATCTGAAAAAATTAAAACTTGCTAGTTTAAAATAGAATATTAATGTTGCTATAATATTGTATCACATTAATATTAATATTATTTTAACTCTATTGTTTAATGTTACTACAAAATGTACCTTTTCTTTTATTACCAGGACAAAGTTATTTTGGGGACAGATTACCCTTTTCCACTTGGGGAACTGCAACCTGGAAAATTGATTGATTCAATGGATGATTTTGACCATAAACTGAAGGTATGATTTTTACCTTTAAGGGGGTTTTCCCTCGTTTTTAAGTCTCTGTTTGAGACTTAAAACACTGAAAAATCGTGCAGTACACTGATTTCTTCTGACTGGAAGAGACCCATCAGTCTCTTTGCAACAGTTCCTTTTAAAGCACAAGTAAAAGCATTTGAGTTAAATATGAGCTAAGCACAAACATATATGTGTGTTTTGTTTTTTACAGGATAAACTCAAGGCTGGAAATGCTCTGGAATTTTTGGGTCTTAGCAGAGGACAATTTGAATAAATATGAAGTACTAAAGTGGCTAAACTTTGGAACTAATATCCTTAGGGATATTTCTATTGGCATGTGCAATTTTATATGTGAAAAATAAAACTGACAATTATCTGACAGTCTCCTGTTGTTTCCAAAACAAAAGCAAGGGTAGTGGAAATTTGCATGCACAGGTATTGCATGAGGATTTAGGCTGTTTTTAAACAATTCTGAAATCCCTGCTTTCATAACAAAGGAGATATTTCATCTTTTGCAGTTGTAAGAAGAATCTCTGAATTATAATCAATGCCATGTTATTAGGACTTGATTCTCAGGAAGGAAAGAGCTGAGAAAATGATGTACCCACTACATTTCTGTCTTTGTCATGATGGACAAACAGACTTTGAAAGAATCCTAAAACAGAATTTAAACAATGTTGATGCCCAAAAAAAGGCAACATTTGCCTTCATCCACTGCTGGAAAATGCAGCACACCACACTCAGCTCAGCAGTGCAGGTGCACTCATGCTTTGTCAATGTTGTGATAGGATGGAAAAGGTCTGTGTGGGGACTTTACATTTTAGCTGCCACCTACACCACTGGGAACTTATTCATCAGAAACAATTTGAACAATATGGTTGTAGGTGCAGAAATAATGTATTTGTGTGGGTAATACCTGGTGTGTCACTGTCACTGTCATAATAAATATTAGTGTTTAGCAATAGTATGGGTTGATGTTCTATTCCTTATGAAATGCTTCCTAAAAGAAAGGCTGGATACTTTAAATGTTGAAGTGCTAATGCTCTCCCTAGCTTGAGTCCTGCTCTAGGAATGGAAAGATGGTTTGCTTTGTAGACTATTGATTGAAGCAGGTTTTCATTATTATCCAGTGAGTGCACAGGCATCCTCCTCCCAAGAGGATTTTGTACCAGTCAGAAAAATGCAGATTAGCACTTACGGTCTTCGTTCTCATGGGAACATTTCCTGGCTACGTGTGGTGCCACCATTCTTCTGCTCATACTTGGAACATTCCTGACAAAATAGTATTAGACAGAAGTTGTTTTTAGCTCCAGTCATAGCTGTCAAAGACTGAACCTGAAGGATGTGGAACATCAGTAGTTCCTGCTGATCCCAGCCTCTGTTGGACTACAAAGAAAGCTCTGCCTTTCTTTACAGTGTCACACCCACCAAAAAAAAATTCTTTGTGAAGTAGTTGGAGCTGAAGTAGTCAGCAGCCCAGAGGTTTAGAATACTGAATTTTTATGTAAGAGGAAAAGAAGAGCCAGAAAATAGCTTTAATAATATTTATTGTCCTCAGGCTCACAAGACTTCTGTTGACCTTTTTTATTTAAATATCCACATGCAAGCATTGAGTTTTCAGCATATATGATTTTTCAACCAGATCATTTTTATTAAATGTCAAAGTTGAAAGGCAACTTAATTCTCATATATTTCCCTTCAGTATACATGGTTCTCACAGATGTTTAGACTGATTTAAGAGGAAAATACATTGTGATTCTTCCAATGCATTTTAATTGGATTAATTCTTCAATTTTTTATTAATTAAACTGGTTAAGTTAGTGAAAACGCAATGTCACACCTTTGGGGACCAAGGTCTGGAACCTCTCCAATAGCAAGAACAGTATTTAATTACTTTAACCTGTGACTAAGTGGGTGATTGCAGTACCCTGCATGGAAGTTAATTAATGTGCATACCCTGCATAAATCATATTAATTATGGACTGTCATTATTTAATGATATTCTGCCTATTCTTGATATGTTAAGATTTTTAAGACAGGGATATATATATATAATCTTCCCTCCATCTTTTCACTTCATTAACAAAGCTAATGTAAAATTCTAATTGCAGTCAGATGAGAACATTCTTAATACTCCTCTGGCAATTACTGCAGGAATAAAGAATCTAAGTTGAACACCCAAACTCCATGAGCTTTACACAGTGATTTAAACAATGAGGTAAAACATTGTACCTCTATTGTTACAAAAATATGAAGTCAAAGATCAGCTAATTATATGAGAAGCCTTTGAGGTTAAATTTCCTCTGCACATGCAGGATCCTAAAGTTGATGTACATTTGGGAAGATCAGGCTGGTAATTCGTGTTTGTGCTGCATTATACATCTGCATATTTCATCAGAATTCTGTTGGGTCTAGTTATAAAACTGCAGTTCCTTGTATAAAATTGGCACTGAAATTGTAAAAGAACTTACTGTGATGTAACTTCAGGTGAACAAAACCACTGCAGGCTGGTAGTGGCATGTACTGAACACGAGCAGAACATTTGACACTCTCATTTTCATCCGTGATGATCAGAACTTTAAATATCTTTTCGCACCCTTTGAGTCCTGGATCCCTAAGCTGAAGCCACTGCTGAAAATCCGTGTCTGTGTACGGAGTGCCCAGTGAGAACAACCTGCACCTGCACCAGCATCACTGCCATGCTGGAGCTGCCCATCTGCAATGACACAAGGTCCGTGAATTTCTTACGCATTTCTCAAGTGTCTACGTGCTGATATTGCCAGCAGACAGGAATTTTCTAGGAGTTAATTGTGCGTCTTTCCTTCTTTTCCCCCTTTCCACGTCCTCCTCCAAGTAGGCTGTTTTGCGATTTGCTTACATTAAAAAATGAATCCTTACTTCTAGTATTATCTTCTTTTTTTTTTCACTTTATTGTTTAAGCAAAGAGGTACCCAGACTGAGATTATGAATTTGAACTATCGTATGAAATAGATACCCAGTTATAGGGTGGTCAGGCAAAGGGATAGGTCTTCCAGGGAGGTGGTGGAGTCGGCATCCCTGAAGGTGTTCAAGGCGCTCAACCCTGGCCCTGGGCGATGGGGTTTACTGGTTTATACGGGTTACAGTGTGAGTGCCGGGCTGACGGTCGGACTCGGTGACCTCCAAGGTCCCTTCCAGGCTCCACGGCCCCATCGCCTCACGGCCCCA
>VZTR01032522.1:79622-97725 GCA_013400775.1 Chaetops frenatus | reverse complement strand
TCTGCAGGCCACGTGCCCCCGCCCGGCGCGCGCCCGCGCCGCCGCGAGACTCTATGGCGGAGGGCGCGCGCGGGCCTGGGAGCTCTCGCGAGAGCCGCGATGGAGGCGGCGGGAGGAGGCGCCGGAGGAGGAGGAGGAGGAGGTGTCATGGCGGCGGCGGGCGCGGGCTCCGCGGGGTCCGCGTCGCGGGGCGGCGGCGGCTCCTCGGCCGCGTCGCGCTGGTTCTTCAGCCGCGAGCAGCTGGAGAACACGCCCTCGCGGCGCTGCGGCGTGGAGGCCGACAAGGAGCTCTCCTACCGGCAGCAGGCGGCCAACCTCATCCAAGACATGGGCCAGCGCCTCAACGTGTATCCGAGCGGGGCCGGCGGGGCCGGGCGGGTCGGGCATGAGGGCGGCGGGGCCCGCGTGTGGAGGGGCGGCGGGAGACCTTTTCCCTCGTGTGGGAGCCCTCTCCGGGACCGTTCCCGCTGCTCCGCAGCCCCGGCCGGCGCTCCCGCGGGATGGAGCCGTGGCCTGGCGGCACAGAATGGGAGGAGGAGCCTGGCGAAGCCCCCGCGCCGCGCTCTTTGTCGGCGGGTGAGGGACTCGGCTTCCCACCTGCCCCCTCAGCCGCGTTTGTGGCCGTAGCTGCTGCTTGGGGCACTTCTGAAGTAATCCCAGTTGCCTGCAGACCCATTTTCCCCGAAACGGGCAACTTCTCTTTAGCCGTTCTCTAATGTGATTTTTAAAAGGAAAAAAATAGACCAGAGCAAGGCCAAACCCTCAAATTCCTTACTGAAATAGTTGAATTGGAACAAAACAAAAGCACTTGAGAGAGTGTTTCAGTGTATGTCGCCCATTGAGGAGTTTTCATTCCGTGGGTGACTGTGGGGAGCCTGGCATAGGAATCTCCACATGGTCTGTGAAACAGATGGGAATGATACGTGTTAATATCAGTTAAGGGAAGTGTTAATATCAGTTAAGTTCTGAAGTGTCACGTCCCTAATCCATTTTCAGCTGAAGACAGTATGGTGAGAGCAGTGGTTGATGTGGAAAGTGCATCATCGCTTTCAGTTATTGTAGACAATTTTCTTAATATGTAGTCTTTCCTTCATTTAATTTTCCAGATCTCAGCTTACGATAAATACTGCAATTGTTTACATGCACAGGTTTTATATGCATCATTCCTTCACAAAATTTAATCGAAACGTAAGTATGATTTTATTTGTGGTAGTAATATGCCCATAATTTTGGCAGTTCTGACTGAGAAGTATTATATTCAGGAGAGTGAAGTGCGATTTGTTTTTAGGAATTCTAACTTCTTCTCACTTGTTTAGAAGCAGTAATGATACTCGTTTTCAACTTTGGATTACTTTAACTAGTGGCAATTAGATTTTATCGTCTGCCATCGAAATTAAAAAAAAATAGACACCATCAGCAAGCACATTTCAGATGTGTGAAGAATACATTTAGATGTTTCAAGTGTGGCTGGTGCTTCTGTGCTGAGGTTTGAAAGGCTAATGTGTAGGAACACACATTTTTCTTGGTGAAGTCAATGGAGGTTCTGGTGTGGTGTGTCTGACAGTGATAATGTGGTTATGTGTGTATCCATATGGATTATGTAGCTGTTCCTGAAGCAGTGTAAATTCTTTTAGCTAGTTTTAAGTGGTGTGATAAGTCATATTAGACAAGAAAAATTTTTACATCTGATGAGATAAATCTTGTTTTACGTAATAAGCTGAACATGTTGACTCTGAATGTGGAATGTGTTGTTAAGAACAGAATTTTTTAGTAAACATGCTAGCTGTTACTGAGGAATATTGTTACAGGTATGGAACTGGAGATAACTTGGAAATGTCAGGCTTTTTATTTTATGTCCAGTACTGGGTGCAGTAGGTGGAGAAGTAATAATATAATAGTCTGAGTATTCCTGGGGTTAGTTGGTTTGTTTTAAGCAAGAACAGTTAATAGTGATGGTGGTTTGTCACTAAATGTAAAGGGTGAGTTTTCTTAGATCTTCTAGTGACAAAATAAACATATTGAGACTGTGACAGACATTAGGTCTAGGCTTAACAGAGTAGACCTTGATCTACCAAGGGGTAGAATCTTGCAAACCTTGCACTGTCTGCAGTTGGGGCAGGTACACAGTGGGGTACAGGGAGAGCTACCTCTTCTTTCTATCATGAATTTGTTTATTTTTGCTGGCTGAGCAAATGGGCGTCTTATTTGGTGTCTGTTTAGCTGGAAATACATATTCATTTGTAGGTACATTTCAGAAGTGTATTTAATTACTTTTCATGCAAAATCTGAGCTAAACTCAAACTTCCAGCAGCTTGTTACCAAAACTGCAATGTTCATCCATACAGGTTCCTCTTTCTCCCCTCCTGCTGCTATTCTTCCCATGTAGCAGTAACCTGGAGCTGGTGAGGCATCCAGAGTTTTCTGGGACTGTGGATGGTTTGTGGGCTTGATAAACCAGAGCTGTTTGGAATGGAGAGATGGTTCAGTGTAGAGCTGCTGTGTTTGTATATAGACCCACATACCTGTTACATCACCTGCTGAGGTACTGTTTGCACTGTCAGCTGGTAATCTAGGCTAGATTTAGGCAGCAAGAAGCTTTAGCTCCTCTGTTTGGGTTTTCACTGGATAGTGGTAAATGACAGTTACTTGGAACTGGCAGCACAGTAGTGTTGAATGTATAGAGCTCTTTAAATGAAAACTATGGCTTAAGTTAAATTATGAATCTTAAAATTCACAAGCAAGCTATGTAAGGGCAGAATGCCATGGAAACAGCAGCTGTTAGAGGGGAGGGAAGTGTACTGTTTAATTCTCAGGTAATAATGTTCAAAGTTAAAGCAGGTGAACTGCAGGTTGTACCTCGGTAGTACTGATTCTTGCTGAACTCCTTTTTGTAATTGTTAATGAGTGTAAGGCCAGAGAGTGGCTTTGTGTATGTGCTGATGGGCAAAAGCTTTTTTTTTTACAATTCTATAGGATAAAGAGGGTCACTTTTAAAATACTCCCAAGCCATCCATTAGGTTCTCTGTAGAGAAAGCAAAAGCCTAGAACTCTAATAAATACTTAATATCAAATCTCCAGAGTACTTGGCAAGCTAAAAAATGTAACATTATTCATCTCTGCAAGAAGAAAGTAACCCTTAGAAAGGAATGGTAAGATACTGGCAGTCTCAAAGCTAAGACCTAGATCAGCTATCCTACAGCATATGCAGTACATCTCTAATGTTTCTTTGTTGTGTGCACGTGGTGCTGTTTATCCCTGGCAGGAAGGAATTGGGAGGCTGGGGCTAGAAAATTAGATGGCCATTAGTCAGAATGCCTCATGATCTTCAGCTGAAAAAATGTGGCCTCTGTTGTCTTTTATTGGTAGATGAATGTTTTTAGTCTGGTAATAAGCACTTTCACATTTATCATCATGTATAACTGCCAGGTAATACAAATATACATGTATGTCATATATGTCACTTAATTGTTAATAAACAGGGCTTCTAGTGGAAGCTCAGTTGCTGAATAGATGTTGCCTTAATTTTATTTTTTTTTTCTTCAGTATAAGTTACTGCTAAATAATTTTACAGGCTTTCAGGAATTTGAGTCACCTGTGAACAGGAAACAGAATTCCAACAGTATCTTCAGCCTGTAGAGCCACAGGGGTGGCATATACCAGTTAATGTAGTCTTGGTTCATTGGGAATGTATTACTTGTACTGCTCTAAAGGCCAAATATCCCTTTTTCTGTGAAGTTGCTGTGAACTAGCAAGTCACTTATGAGTTGCTCTGGATTACCTACAGAGTACATACATTTAGGTGCAAAGGTGGGGTTGAGGTTTTGATGTTGCAGTTAAGACAGGCAAAGTCCTTGCAAGGTTGCTGTGCCCCAGTGAGGATGGAAAGTTGCTTTAGCTATTCTGGGAGGCAGAATTGGATGCCCTGACTACTAATTTCCCTGTCTGTGCAAATGACAGGAGCTACTGTGGATCTCCTCAGCACAAATTACTCTTTCTACATTGCTGACCAGGGCAGAGGAACTTTGGATTGCTGAGTATAGTCTATGCTAATATTGGGATGGGAGGGGAGCTTGCTGGCTTTTTATAGGCAGTACTAGCCTCACTATTATACTTTAAAATATCTTCTAAATTAAAATTCTTCTTCAGATAGTGCTTTTATAGTACTTGGTGGGTTACACTGCTATATAGCAAATAGTTCTTCTAGATGCTTATTCTTCAGTACACTGTGATTTGAAGAACAGAATGGGAGAAAAATCCATCATGTGCTGGCAGTGAGAGGTAAGGCATCCAAATGGTAGCTGTAGCTTTTAGATACAATCCTTAGAAATGCCATGTGGAATACCAAACAGCCAGTTGAAAATAGTCTTAATGATGTCAACAGTGGAACTTAGTGAAGAGCCTAAAGAAGGCTGCATGAGGAATTTTTTTCCTTCAAGTGCAAGATAGGTGAGTTGTGTGGAGGGTGTTTTGTTTCCAGTCCTTCTGCATTCCCTTCCTTGTGCCTTGTCCAAATGACAGTGTTAAACAGTTGAGACTTTCATAATACACTTCAAGCTCTAGTGAGGCTGTTTTGGATACTTCAGTTCTGGTTTTAATATTGCAATTTAACATATTTGCTGCTTTTATGCAATGGGAGCTCCTGTTTGTAATAAAAAAAATTCCTCACAGCTCTTTGTGCTCAAACTTGAAAACCCTCTCATAGGCTGGAAGCACTTAATATATTAAGCTAAACTGTATCAAATCTAAAAACACACTAATATTGGCATTAGAAGGGAGGGGGAGATCTCAGAAAACTACATGCACGCTGCCAATGTGTTCTGATACTTTTCTGAATGCCTTTGTCTTAACACAGTCCTGTACTTTTTAAGTGAAAAAGGACTTGTACCCAATGAAATTTGCTGTATAGTGCTTTTGGATTGTGTTAACAAGGCTCTTATGTTTGGGTTTTTTTCCTGTTTCTGTAGGACTTGGTTTCAGAGATTCACAGCTAATAATAAAGTGGGATTTAATGTAATATATCACATGTGTTCTGAAGATTTCTCAAAGTTTTTAAGACTATTTTGGGTGCATAGTATATAATTACTCTAAATTATTTTGGTTGATATCAAATTAAGTTATTTTCATATAGGAAATACATTATTGCTTTGTCAAGTGTGTTTCTTTAATTTCGCTTTTTTTTGTTTTACTTTGCTTGGGGTTTTTGCCATTTTTGGTAATTGGAAATGAATGGAAGCATTTGAGTAACTTTGCCAGTTAGCAGGGTGTGTTCACTGAAGACTACATGTGTGCAAAGTCTGGAATTTTACTAGGGTGTCTATTTTTCTGAATCAATACCAAGGGAGCTAAAAATACTGACCTACTCTAAACTGGGAGTGAGAACCCTTGTCCTAGATAAGACAAAGAACTGAAATTCTTTGGCCAAAAGCCAGCACTTGGTTTTGAAGGAAATAGTTAATTGGACTGTACATAGATTTCTGATTTAAATGAAAGCTTGACTTAATCGACCTCCAGAACTGTGTTTTGTGTAAGGTCTTGGAGATCAGGAATTGTGTGGAGACTTCTTGGCCAGATCTGATCTGTTTCAGTAAATCAGAAGAGATCCTGAAGTCAGCCTGATGGTGCTTTTTTTAGAAAGAAGTAGAACTTTGGTGCAGTCAGACAAAGAGTAGCAGTGAGTGAGAATTTGCTGATGATTTAATTGTGCAGTCATTGGTGGCTCAGTTCAGAAAATGCCTCTGTGAAATGGAAATGTTTTCAGGCATGGCAATTGTTGGAAGTTGAGTTCTGTAAAATACTTTTATATGATGTGTGTGATGTGTTATGCGTGTGTGTGCTACCTGACATATTCTGCCTTTTCTGCCACTTCAGAGCTCTCACTTCATGAACTCCAGAAAGTGTTTCCATCACATTTACTGTTTAAAAGTTTTATCTTCCAGTGTGAGACACACTTCAAGTAGTATGTCCCTGGCAAAGGAATTACTTCCAGAATTTCAAATCATTACTTCAAGCAGTGGGGATAGGAACTTCTACAGAATCATCAGAAGTATTAAATGACAGTGCTAATATGGCCTTGTTCAGCAACACTTCACTTCGGGGTTTTATTTCATTTGTTCATCAGGCTTAGGTTACAAGATTCTTAAAAAGAAAACAGGGGTTCTTGTCTCCCTTGTAAAAGAATTTGCTCCCTGTGATTTGTTTAGGGTGGTTGGTGTTTTAGATTGAGATTTTTGCTAGATTTCTCATGGCACACTTCTGCTCATCAAAGAGTATTGCCTTACCAGGGTGTCAGTTTTCAAGTCTGCCAACTTTAAAGTTTTACTTAACAACCAAGCAAACATTTCAAAGTGATTTAAGGGTGCAAAAAGTACTCTCAGTACATTTGAAAGCTTCTGAAATTTAATCCTGTAAATGTTTAATTAGTTTGTTGCAGTTTTGCATATATTGTAAATTTTTATACCCATTGTTTAATTTTGGCATTAAAAGGGCTGCTTACTGACAAAAAAAGCAAACCTGACTTTAGGGGGGCTAGTCTAGTTCTGTTTGGGCATTGAATGAGAAATCCAATACCTACACTACTTGCACCATGCATTAATTACTCAGCCAGCAGCTATTTCAGTCTCTGAATAAATGCTTTATACTGGTTTAATTTTAGCCATTTTAATCAGCTTATGTCTGGATGATTTCTAGTACCATTTTAATTCCTGGGTAACATGGGCAGCTTTTGCATGCAAAGAGAACCTAATTCATCAGTGATTTGTGGTTTGCCGTGTTCTGTCTGCACACATCAGTCACTCTAGCTGACAACAGGCACCAAAGTTCTACTTCCCAGCTAACTCTTAGGTGATACTGAACTGCCACTTTATGACACCTAGAGTATGATATAAATTTTCATCTTTAAATGTAATGTGTAGTCTTTACTAACATTTGATATAACTGGTGTTTTACAAATCCATATGCTTTGTTCTCCAGACACTGCATATAGTAAAGTTTCTAAGAATATGTATGTGTATATATAAAGTTTCTTTTACTGATAGAGCCTGTATAACAAGCTGTTTTTATTAAAGTTCTCTGCAAAGTTTCTCACTCTTTGGGAGAACCAAATGCTAGCAGAACTTGTGATCAGCTGTTTTACTGAAAAGATGGTGTAGTGACTCGCTCTACAAGAAATTGGATGAACTTTCTCATGAAGTATATTTAACTTGAAACAGCCTGTTCTACTGTGACTAAGTCTTCTGGGCCAAAATATATACATTTTTTTTATGTTGAACTAGAATTAGTTTGACCTCAGACGTTACTCACAAATGTAATTTAACGTTATGCTACTCCTTGACTGTGCTGCTGAGAGGATCGCATCAGTTACAAGTAGTTGTATTTTTGTTGCCTTGCATGACTTCAAAAATGAAAAAAAAAAAGCCACAAATCCAATTTCTTAAACCTTTGCTATGCTAGTTTAGACTCCATAAAAATTCAAGTACTGCTTGTAAAAAGTTAAAAAATACACGTTTTTCTTCTCAGATAATGTCTCCCACGGCATTGTTTTTGGCTGCAAAAGTGGAAGAACAGCCACGGAAACTTGAACATGTTATTAAAGTAGCAAATGCCTGTCTTCATCCTCAAGAGCCACAACTGGATACAAAGAGTGATGTAGGTGGAAGTTATGGTTTCAAAGATACATGGTTTGAAAGATTACATTTCATTTAATGATTTGTTACATTATCTTACTGGATTACTGCTATCTGTAACCTAGAAAAAAGCCTTTTGTTTTTACACCATTTAAGTCTATTACTTAATGCAGTTTCATAAAGGCTCACTTACTTCCATCTTGAAATTCTTACAGCACCCACCTGCCTTCCCTAAAATGCTTTGCTGGAATAGATTGTGTGAGATCCAGACTAAGTTAATCTTCCTGTGAAAGACAGACAGGTGGAACTGAATTTGTAGCAATGCTTGTACTGGTGAAAGAAAGTAACCCCACTGTGAAGTGCTGTGAATTGTCAGTGCTCACTGCCTTGTGTCCTGGTCTTGTGTTGCCGGTGTAGGTATCAGAGGCAGTGTGTGAATGAAGTTCTAAGGCAGTCGATTCCTGTGTCTTCACCTCTCTGCTTTTTTGTTTCAGGCATACCTTCAACAAGCCCAAGAGCTGGTTATACTTGAAACAATAATGCTTCAAACTTTAGGTATGTCTTTCTAACTACCTCCTGTGCAGCCAACTTGCCATGAAGAGCTAGTGGGACCCAAGTAACTGGATTTTTCATGTGCTGTTAGTACACTAGAAATTAACTGTTTTCCTGTATAACTTCTGACCTGTGAATTTAGTTTCATGTTAGCAGTTCTGGTGTGTTCGATGTGTCTGTACTTGTGAAAGAGATGTTTCTGACAGTTTGAGTTAGAAATATGTAGGCTTCCAGATAGATTTTACTCTAAGTAGTAATTACATTGGCATTTCTTCCCATAAGGTAAAATGATTTAGTGGGCTGGCTGTGTGTCCCCTGAAGCAGTTGGAAAGAGCTTTGTACCAAATGCTCTTCCCCATCCTGCCTTTCCATAGGAGAACTCTGTGTAAATGAACAGGTGCTGACTCTGAACAACATGAGTCGTAGTGTAACCATTTAATGGATTCAGATGATTCCAAAATTTGAAGTGGAATGTTCTGTTAGGAAACTCTTCTGACTTTAAAATATCATAGAGACAATTACAGCCAGCAGGCCTGAGAACACTGACTTGCTCAAATATTCTTCAATACCACTTGGGGTATTGTTAAAAATAGCTCACTGTAGTGACCTAGTTCTTAAAACAGTGTCATGAACCAAGAAGAGTTTCTTAAGTCCCTGATCTACAAATGTACTTAATTTGTAATTACATACATGCAACATGTTTAAGTGCTAGAAATCAATTAATAAAAGTACACATGCACACACATATTTCAGTGTGTTTGCAGTACAGTTTTTACTGACTTTTTAACTTGCTATAAATTGTTCAGATATATTCAGTTTTTAAAAGATAGTAATTTCCCAGGTTATGTGTGTATAGGATTTGAGATTACTGGAGGAATATTTTAGTAATGGATCACAAAGTGGCTTTACCATCTGCCATTCAGAATTATGAAAAGGTAAAGAACAAAAAGCAGTTAAATAGTGTTACTTATTCTGTATTGCAAGGGTTTAGCAAGTATTTTAGGTCTGTGGGGATACATAAGGGGTTTGCCTTTTCTTTTACAGATGCAAATGTATAATTCTGAAATGTATTTGTAACTCTTCAGGTTTTGAGATTACCATTGAACATCCACACACAGATGTTGTGAAATGTACACAATTAGTGAGAGGTCAGTGGCTTTTAACCATTTCTGTAAGTCCTTTTTTACCTTTCTAGTACAACTTGAAAGTAATGTTGCTTGTCTAATACGATTTTCACCAACTGTGTTATCCAAAGAGTATGTTTAAAATCAATTATTAAAAGTTTGATCTTAACCTTTAGAGATTCATAAGGAGCCTGATCCTCTGTCCTTGGTAATTTTTTTTTGTTTTGTATTAGCTTTGATTTTAATAGTACCTGTTTCATGTGTTGTGGAATGGCAGAAGCAGTCAGCAGTTGCAAACTGATTGGCCAAATACAATATAATACAAATATAGTATTCTGAGTTGATGATTTTCTGAAGTAGTTTTTCCCATTGATGGTTAATGCCAGCTTTTTGTCTTAGCAAATCTTTTCAGGTAATGGGCAGAGGGATAAAGAGAGTGCACAGCAAGTCTGCTGGCACATGCAAATAGGTGTGACTAATTGTTTTTCTGGAGCAGTGTGTGCTTATTTCTTTTGGATGGTAGCACAAAACCCCAAGCCTTTAGTTAAACATATCCTGTAACTTGTATGCAGGTCATTAATAGGACTGACTAGAAACCTGTTTTGTTCTCTATATTTTTGTGGCATTTTGGCACATATTTAATTCTTAATTTGGTTTCTTTTGAAGCTTTAAAAAAAGATTGAAATGCTCTCTTATAAGATGTAGGATGAAAAAAAATTAGGAATATGTTGTAAAAGCATCTAAAATAAACTTTTCACTTTAATTATGTTTCTTAAGTAAAAAGTGTTTTGAACTGATTAGCCCATGGTTGTTAGTCCTTAGTCACTGGCTGGTTTTGCAGTGAAAAATGCAGTGTTAAGTGCTTCAAAGTTTTTGGTGTTTTTTCTTCTCCCTCTATAAAATATATGAAAGTTAGGTACAGCCTAATCCTGTTAACTAGATTTGGTTTGTAGTAACTCTGGAATTAATGGTGTTCTTTTAAGGAAGAGTGTCTCTTATTTGCAGGAGCTTTCTGGTGTAGTGCCTTAGGACACTGAGTAGGGCTGCTGCTGTCACTTATTGGCAGATAAAGTAGTTTAATTGCTATTCTTGTTATAAGATGATTCTCTGCTTTCTGCCCAGATTTGTGCAGAAGTCACCAGGTTGTGACTTGGTGACAAGTCCAGTTGCACCTGAAGTCTCAGTAGTCTGCACCAGCAGCTCTGCAGGGTTTTACTTTGGGTTTTGGTTTTCTTAGCTGTTGGTCACTGTAAATGTGAGCACATTTTACTGTCTTGGGGAGCCCCTCTGCTTCTGCTTGGTGTTTGGGGCTGTGGGGAGGGGTGGGGACAATGTTATATTGCTTCAGGATTTCCACATTAGTGTGTGTCACTCAAGCCTGCAGGCACACTGCTACACAAACTGGATTTCCTTTAGTCAGGGAGAGATACCACTCTAAGGCAGTTCAGCTTTTCCCTGTGTGTTTTGTATGCTAATTTTTTGTACTAACAAAATTCATACTTTGAAGATACTGTGAATTTTTTAATTTGACATCTTAAAACTGGTATTTAATGTCAGCAGACTTGAAAAAATACTTAAGTCTAAAGTGATATCAAGTCTTGAAATCTGAAGACTTCAGTAAGGGCTGAAAAATGCACATAGCTCAAGGACTGGCACAGAGTGAATGTAGTGTCTCTGATGTTTGAAAACCTGCTCACTGAAGGAGGTGTGCTCCTTAGTGTGTGTGTATGGAATCCTTGGGAGCACGTGTCCCTAGGAATGGTGTAGACTGTGAACACAAGGTTTGAGTACTTCATATGAAAAAGAAATCCAAGGTTACTTTATCCCGTTCTGGTAACATCATCTTGGACAAAAAACACCGTTTCAGAAGGCAGAGATACCTCTTTTGATTAAGATGATTAACTTATCCAAGACTGTTATGATTAAAACCTCCAACTGTGTGTTTGGAGAGAGGAGGAAGGGAGAAATGTAATGTCTGACTGAATATCAAAAACGAGGCAGCAAAGTTAGCTGAGGTCTGCACGTGTGCTTCAGGATTTGGCTTAGGTTTGTGCACTGCATTGTCATGTGGTGAGAAAGGGCCCTTTTGCTGGCCAAACTGCAGTGTCTCAGATGATAGCTGATTCTCTCCATCACTTTTTGCTGTCTTGCATCCACGGTAATGTGTTTTATACAGTCTCTGTTACCTGTTACTAAGCTGTAAGCTATCCCCTTTAAGAACAATATGAAAAAAATTAAAATAAAACCCACACTGTGTTGATGATGCTCAAAAAATTCAGCCAAGTCCTTTTTGTCAGAAGACTGTCTTGTCTGGCAGTGGCACACCACAATCAATTGCTGGAAGCTGAAGATGACTAGTAAGTGGGAATTGGTGCAAATAAATATAATTGCTTCAACATACAACTAAAGAAAAAATGGATTCTTCTCTAAGATTGAAAGCCTTTTTGAAGGTGTTATTTAGACGACACAGATCGTTGCAGAGAAGGGGTGGCTGGATGGATACATGATGACTCATGATGTTCAGGCATATAATATCTTGTCATTCCTTCTGGTTTTCAGAGACTCATGGGTAAATGAAATTGTTCCATCTTTGCAGTTTGATCAGTATAGCAGACAAGGAAAATGGTGTGGGCTTAGTATTTTTTCTGCACCATTCTTCCTCAGTGTCAAGAGACTGAGAAGAGGAGACAAAACCATCATTCCTTGGGATCTCACAGGTCCAAGGAATCTGCAGGCAGTGGATATGTGAGGGCCTGTCAGCAAGCTTCAGTGCCCATTCCAAGAATGCTCCAGTAATGAAGAGAAGAAAGGAAAAAAGAAAAGGGGGAAAAACCCCCACCAAAACCTGTTCTGGTGTCACAGTACCTTGCTGCCTTCAGTGCTAGCTGAATGACCAGCAGTGAAACTGCCCTGGTGCCAAGACCGTGGCACTGTCCTCTTACAGTCTGGTGCAAAATCAGCCTCTTCTCAGCCTGCTTCTGGTGAAACTTGGAATCTGTATCCTCATCTCCATCTTGGGAAGTCTTCAGTCACTCCTTTCTCTGTGTTGGAACACAACCTTTTGGAACTGAAGATGGAATCTCAAGGATTTCTAGGATTGTTCCCGCTACTCTGCAGGTTATCAGGTATCTTGAACACCCATGATCCTTACTAATCTTTTGTGGAAATTGCACTGTCAAATCCTTCAAACACCCCATAGTATCTGTGTGCAGATGCCATTGCTTAAATCAGGCTGAGAAAGACAAAGTCAGCAGAAGAGGAGGTGAAAATGCACCAGCTTTTTCAGAGGGTATTCTCATGAGGAAAATTTAAATCTTAGTGGTGTGGAAAGATGTGAAACATCAGCTGCACTCCACTGCTACAGGTGGCCTTCCCATTCGGAACTTTGACCTCAGGCTTTTATGGGCCTTTTCCTAACCTTTAAATACTTTCAAGAAAGTAAAGCCACCAGGACTGCTCAGACCTGAATGCCTACACCATGGCCTCCTCCAGCCCTTTCCAGATACAACAGGCACCCACCAGCATCCCTCTGTTCAGAGCCTGGGGCTTTTTGCTTTTGCCAGAAGGACTTCAGCAAGCTTCTCTCTTCTGATGCTCACTGGCTTATCTGCAATCTCCTCTTTCTGGGGAATGCTCACACATTGTCAGGGTCAAGGCATAGCCAGTTACCAGCTCCTAATGGGGACTTGGCAGTCACATTTTCAGGAGCATCCCAAGATCCAAGATAAGCAGTGTTGAAGAAAATACTCAGGTATCTTGGAAATGCAGGCGATTGAATTGCGTGGCTATGCCCAATAAAAAGCATTTTGGTTTCCAGTTGGCAGTTTCTTGGACAGCCTTTTGGAAGGTGTGTCACACAGCAGATCCTGTTTCAAAATATTGATGACTATTTCACTAACCCCTGTCTTATGGCTGCTTCTGCAGCAGTGAGACTGGATGGATGTTTTAAATCACTCCTGAATGCTCAAATCTAAAACTGGTCATTCATGGCTGGTGTTGTAGCCATCGGTCCTGCAGCTTGTGAGTTAAAAGAGCAGCTCTGCTGGCTTGTTTTAGCCTCTGCTTCAAGATGATTTAAATTTGGAGATGTGCTTTCCACTACTATAATGGAAATGAACCACCAAAATATAGGAACCAAAATCAGTTAGATTTAATTTCGCTGATGGATTCTGCTAAACCAAAGCTGCCCTACGTAGAAGAGTTTGGGACAGATATTTTCAATTGTGCCTTGTGTTATCAAAGGCTTTAGTTGTAAGCTGGAATTCCTTGCTGGTTTTGGCAATGAATATTATTTAGCTGTAAATAAGTTGAAACAGAACCATAGTACTTGTAGTATAGGTATGGTATTTAGCACAGTAATTTTTGATTGAGGCTAAAGTGTGTGTTTCAAGCTGTGATTCTTTTCTTGCAGGTATGTGTTTTGATTTACTCAACTTTCAAGCTGATGTTAAATAGAAGTTTTCTGGCATCTGCTTTTCTTCCTTGTTCAAAAGGGACATTTCAGTGAGAGTAGAGATGCTTCTTGGTCTCGTTCCCTTGATTCAAACATGTAACTTTACAGAGTGTATAAATCATTGAAGATCCTTTAGGCCTTACTTTGATGATAAATGAAGAGCAAGACATCAATTTCAGTCTTACTCAACCATTGTGTATTTTTTTTTGGTAATTCTACCTTACATTTTTTTAAATGGGAGGGAGAGGTTGAACTCTATGGCTTTTTGGCATGCAATTACTATTACAGTATGCAAACTAAATATTATAGTATAACACATTGTCAGTTCACCTTCTGATTATTATGTACTAGTAGAATTTGTGTGTAGGAACAGATCCTGTTACCTTGAAGAACTTCCACATTCTTCTCAGATTATGGCACTGCCTGGCTGTGTAGCAGAAAGACAAATCTGAATTTTATTCCTTGTCAATCATTAGAAGTTGAGTTAAATCACATTTTAATATGCTTTTTAAAAATTAAATTTGAAAAGCCACTGTAGTATTTCTCAAACTTTATAGAAATATTATTATTTAAAGTTTAACAGTATTCCCTTTGACATAAAATTCAACACTACGCTTTCTGCAGGTAGCACTGATTTCAAGTGATAGTGTCAAAGTAAGAATTCAATGAAGGCTGCATTCAATCTGCGGTTAAACCCCTTGTGCCCAGCTATTCCATTAAATGCATGTTACAGTAAGTTCTCTTGCCTGAGTGAGGAGCATTGGGGTGTCACTCTAGGGGTCAGCACTCTGTGGCTGGAACAGCCTAAGTCACTTTTTCATTTCTGGCATGTTGCAGTCTTGTGGTTTGTTTCAGTATTTTTTTTCTGACTAGCTCAAATGATTTTGTCTGTTTCCTATCTAAGCCTTGCCATAGGTTTAACAAATACGGAGCAAAATGTTATGACTACAGTGCTCTTTAATTAGAAGGAGCAGAAACTGCTGATATTTTTTTTTTTCCCCCACATAGCTTGGGGGCTTGCTGTGTTACAGGGCTTTGGGAGAGAGATGTGGCTGTTTCTGGGGAGGTGGGAGGGTGTCCTGCCATGCTCCTCTCCAAGAGCAGGACCAGCACTGTGCTGTGGGTTGGCTGGGACTGCCTGCCTGCTGCACGGCCGGGTCAAGGCAGGGATCCCTGCAGGTGAGGATGGGGAAGCAGCGCTTCCCAGAGGAGAGTGCTCCCTGTGAGCTGTTGGAGGGGGACATCAGCAGAGGGGAGCTGTCCTGTGGGCTGAGCAGGGGGAGGGAGGGGCACTGAAGGGAATGACAGATCCAGCTCCAGTACTGAGTGTGTCTCAGTCTTCTGTGTCTCAGAAAAGATTCTTTTAAAGGCTAGTTAGCTAAAGTCAGATCAGTTCCTTAGAAACACCCAGCAGTAAAACTGCTTGAATTTTCAAATGAACCTGACGAGTTAGTGCAGATCTTTAATCTCTCTGTTTTTCTTTTCTTACAGCAAGCAAGGATTTGGCACAGACATCCTATTTCATGGCTACCAACAGGTTGTTATCCTGAACCTCTTTGTTGCACTGTTGTAGCACACTATAGCTTCCTTTACTGCAGGGCCCCCTGATGTGTCTTACCCTTGTTGCAGCGGGGGACTGGGCCACCTCCTGTGGTGGTACCTCCCCGCCTGCAGTGCGGTGTATTGGACAAGGGCCTGACGGCACAAAGGGCTTAAATGCACAATGAGAAGTGTAGTGGTGCTTTCTGATGACTTTTTCTCGATTGTGAGTGCATAAGTCTAAAATTGGTAGCCTGAATAGCAGCTAAAGATTACAAAGAGATAAACTTAACCTAGAAATCCGAGCATCTTGGTAAGTACAAAACTATTTTTAGTTTAAACTTGTAGTTAATGGCAGTTTTCTCTTAGCTTTAAGTATATTGATTCAGTCTTAACTTATAAAATTCTAGTGGGCCTAAGATATTTTCAACTAGCTGATTTTTCTTTTTAGATAGACTAGTACTAGCCTAATGTTATTTCTTTTAGAAACAGCTCTTTAATCTTAATATATAGTTTTAAAACTTAACTACTTAGATAAATTTATAGTTCTAGGATTTCATGTGGGTGTTTTGTAGACATAGCCTGTCATAGAAAGAATTAGAGAGCAGAGTTTAGTCTTGTTTTCTTGATTACTGCAATTTGCCTCTTGCAAAACTACTTTAACCTTTATTTAAGAGGATCACATTATGTATAGATTCAGTTTTTAAAGAGTATCTGCTGGTTATTAGAACTGTTCAAAATAAATAAATCTCGGTGAGTCTTTGATGGGCAAGATTCTGTATTTAAGCAGCTGTTAAGAGAAGCTATGCTAAAGCAGTGAAAGTGAACCAGTGTGTTTGTGGTGCTGGAAGCTGAAGACAAAGTCACAAATGTCACAGATCCAGGCCTAGTGAAAGCAAAGCCCACAAATAACTCACCTGGCTGCTGTGGAACTGCTGGGGACCTTCTGATTGTCTCATTCAGAGACTGCAGAAGCAGCTCTATGCATTTTACTGCAGTATTTTAATTCACCATTATATACTGTGGTTTTTTAGTACTTAAGTACAGTAGAATGACTGGTAAATTTATTTACTGTTCATCAGACTTTTGATAGCAAAAACAAATTAAATTTTTCTACTAGATAAATACCCTGCCCTTTGTTTTCTTAGGGCAGTGAGATACCTTCAGAACATATTCAACAAAATGTTTAACTGCTGTTGATTGACAAGCTATCTCATTCTGTATGTTAATGGTTGATTTGTTTGGGTTTTCTGTTTTACATGTTTGATTTCCTTTGGTTCCTCATTACGAAATTTGTGGAACAGCCTTCACCTTACCACATTCTGTCTTCAGTACAAGCCTACAGTGATAGCATGTGTGTGCATTCACTTGGCCTGCAAGTGGTCCAACTGGGAGATTCCAGTATCAACTGATGGAAAACACTGGTGGGAATATGTAGATCCCTCAGTTACTCTAGAACTACTAGATGGTAAGTCATACTTCTTTCTCATTTTGAAATTCAGGGGTTTCTTTGTGTAAGGATGGGAGCAGAGTATGTAGTGAGAGCTTTCAGCTGAAATTAAGTCTCAGTGACTTCATGTACTGTATCTTCAGCAAAAGAAAGGGAGTTCTTTCTAAAGTGGGGAGAACTTCAGAAAGCAAATTTGGTTTGGTAATTGGCTGGGGTGTCCACATATCCTTTGCAGGTGCAAAATAGAATCCTGCTTTTAAATGCTTTTCAGAACCAAGACAGAGATGCAAATCTGTCAGTGCTAATTCATGCAGTCCTGACTGTTTCAGGTACCTCAGTGTTATTTCAGTGACAGTTCTTAAGGCTGTTAAAATTGCCATGTTTATGAAGGCAGTTCTGTGTTAACAGTCGGGTGTAGCTTGTGGCGTCTCAGACTCTGGTAAGAAGAAAGCATACACATAGAACACCCTACACCTAGGAGTTTACTCTTTTAAGATAGTACTTACTACAGTGGAGGCTGCTGTAGTGGGGGTGGGAGCTCCTGGGGCTTTCAGATCTCTTGAGTTGGACTTTACTGGTCCTGGAGTGAAACATTTGTTTCACAGTAGTGGCGGAGATCTCCGGGCTTTAGATGGCTCAGCATTGACTCCCTGTGCCTGCTGGTATCCTCTGCTGAGCTGCTCTTTCTTAGCAGCAGTATAGGGAGGGAGGGTTTGAAAGTAAGAAATTGAGTAGATGTCATGTGAAGCACAGAACTAGAGTGAGTTTCAAAGTGCAGGTTCAAACATCTCTGTCTTACTGGGCTCCTTTAAGCTGCAGCTGCAGTTCCAAACACCAACCTGATTCCTTCCCACCTGGCTGTGGGTTTGTGGCTTTGGTGAGCATGCATTGTTTGGATTTGTAAAATCCCCCAAGGGAATGCTGGGAGCTCCTTCTGAACATCACTTATTCCTCCAAACATTTATGGAGCTGGGGTGTTTAATAGACCCTGGGTAGACCAAAGGGCTGAGGTAGTTTTGCTCTTGGGAGCAGCTTAGGTTATGACTTGCTTGTGGAGTTCTGGAGAAGCCAGTTCTTCCAGACCCGTAAAAGATGTACTTTTGCATTCAAATTCTGACTGTACCCAGTTATTTTTAGTTTATGACTAGAATTAAGTCTCAGTGGAAAGTATTTTTATTTGCAGCTGATAAACGTGGAGACCTGTGTTTTCCTGTGGACATACTGATCGCAAGGATCTTTGTTTTATTAACACAGCCAGCTACTCTGCCTTGAACACAAATTATTTCAAAGCTGTTTTTCAAAACAGAGTCCTTGCAAGGGTCTGATGGCTGTGGTTTGTACAGAGCTGTTACTGGTTGTTCCT
>VZTR01032522.1:17122-74622 GCA_013400775.1 Chaetops frenatus | reverse complement strand
GAGATTTTTTCGTTTATTGAATCTTGATCTGTTCCTGATGGTGGGAATGCTGGGGTATTGTATCTCACTGTGAGCTGGTACTTGGCTATTTGCATAACATGGCAGTTCTGTATATTCTTTTGGCTAACTGTAAATATAAATATTTCATAATAGCTTAGTTGAATTTTTGAGGTACAGCTGTTTGTGTGAGATTAGAAAAAAGTTTATTTCTAAGAACTTGTAAAAAAAAAAAAGTATTTTCAATAAAATTCCCTACCTCACCTCTATTGTGCAGAAATGATCCCATTTTCCTATGTTTAATTTTTCCAACTTCATTAGTAAACACTAAGATCCCCTTTCAGTTATTGGCAAAACATTGCTGGTTGTCACCAAATCACTCAGATAATGGAATGCTGGAAAGTCGGAAGTCTTACTTGTTTCACTTCTTTCCCTTATTTCCATTACACTGATCAGGTGTTCAGTACCTGAAAAGCAAATTCTAGACATTTTGTGCCATCTTAAGCTTCTCCTCTCTACCTTGAGGGCAGAGCCTGTGCACAGTAGTAACAGTGAGTAGTGCCTGGCCTGGTGTGATGGTGGAGGGTCTTTTTATTACTATTTTTCTTTTTAGCAGTGAGGGGGTGGGTGACAGTGCTACTTCCTAAGACCTTAGGGGGAAGGGTTCCCAATCCTTGTTTTGCAGGGAAGGTGATTGGACAAATACTTTGTTTACTTTTTGTAATTTGATGTAAATGCACATAAGCATAATCAGTTCTAAAAATTAACGTCTTGAGCCTTGGAAGTTATGCCAGACTGAACTAGCTATGTAATTCCTCCTTTCTCTGAAAGTCTTAACTCCTTACACCTTGAAGAGATAATTAGTGCCAGGAGTCTTCTCTCCCATTGCTACTGGGGATGACAGTTTATCTGAGTTCTGAAGTGGATATAGCAAATCCAAACCCAATTTATAACCTTAAAACTCAGTGCTTGGGTTTGATTCCCCTGTATTCCTGCACTTGTGACAGCAACATTGGTGCTGCATAGTTCAGACATTGTGTTCCTTACACCTCTAAAATTTCTGAGCTGCCTGATGGTGAAGGTCCCTGTGGGAAGGGAAGAATAGGGGAGAAAAGGCATTGGAGTGAGGGTCCTGGGGGCCCTTCCTTGGGAGAACTCTGGTTCTTTGCCTGTGTGCAAGAACTAGAGATTTGACAGGAGTGCTGTAGAAATGGCATCGGTTCCCACTGAGCTTTGTGGAACAGCACTAATTGAACCCAAATAACCTCAAGAGACTTGAGTTTTTGGGGACCAGGCTCTGCTTGCTTGGAAAGAGAGGCAGATGTATTTTTAGATGCAAATTTTTACATCCTATTGCTGGTAGTAGTTCCAAGAGCAGTGTAACTTGGCTGGGTTGCCCTGCCTGTGGCCCCTCCCTTCTGAGACATGAGCCAGGGCTCCCACTACCGTGTGGGACAAACACTGGGTACCCCTACAATCATACCAGCACAGGGCTGTATCTTCAGCTTCTGAGAGTTAAACTCCAAATCTGCAGGAGACTGCAGTCACAGCCAAAGGCTTGGCAGCTTGCATGCACTACAGTGGGTTCTTACTGGTTTCAGAAAGGAAGGCTGTAGTCTAAACCAGCAAGGCTTGCCCTGCTCCAACACTATAAATAATGAACCAAATTGTGACCCTGCTTATGGAGTTGCTCAGATCTCATGAAAAAAGTGGTTTTCAGGATTTCACAGCCTTTCCCTTTGGTACATTGGATACCTGTAATTAGACACCTGGATTTTGGTGTGAAAATCTCTGATCTCCTCAAGTAAGAAATATGCAAAGTTAGACTAGTCTCTAGACTGCTCCACCAGACTGCCTCAGCCAAGTGACCCAAGGCTCCCCAGACTAATACAGGGCTTGGTTTAGCTGGGCTGGGCCCTGGGCTTGGCTGCAGGCACAGCTCTGATTAAGCTGAAATACCTTTGTTACAAGTGCTGGGGTAAACTGCCACCTCATTCTTGATGTCTGGTTAAACAAAAGCAAATATGTGCTTTCACATTTTGATTAAAAACTCAGGTCCAAGTTTTACAAACCTCTAATGACTACTTTCAGTGTAATTAACTGGATTAAACATGACAAATTGCAAATAACTGGTAACCTTAATATTGGAGAACTAACAAGAGATGTTAGTTTTGCTTATAAGATGTGCATAAGAAGGGGAGTTTGTAATGCTGACCTTTTTTTAATTAATTATATGTTCTAGAGCATTCCCATTCTTTTCTTGCTTATGACTCATCTCAGTTTCATTTCATGCTAAATAAACCCTCATATTTACTTTGCAGCTTTGTTGAAGACTCTACCTTAATCTGAGAAGAATTAGTTCACATCATGGAATTATGTACATCCCACTAGAGCTCACATGCCTGGGCTCCTGCCTTTATTCTGCAAAGTACTTTAACGTGAAGATACTTTAACATGATGTTGCCATGGATGTCTGGCATGAGCACCAACTGGTATTCCTCAAAAAAGGACTGTTAACTGCTTGAACTTTGAAGATTACTGTGATGTTAGGATTTCTCTTATATACTGGCATAATGTTCTGTCATTGTTATGTGACATTATACCTACAGAAACTATTAATAAAGAATTTTGCTAGAAGTACTGATTTCTCTTTGCTTTTTTAAAGTTTGGACTTAAATGTCTGAAGTCAGGCTACCAGAATAAAAGTTTGAAAGCTGTTCAAGCAACTAAAATGTTTAGCACTCTGAGGAAAGTTGTTTTTATATAAAACTTAGGATTTCCTTCTTTTCCATTAGTAAAACACAAATGTTGCCATTACTGCTGGCACTGAAGTCAGTCTCTTGGATTTTTGAGAGCTCAGCTCTGAACAGTTGTAGGGCTGAGTTTTATTGCCTCTCGTCCTGGAGCCTGAGTGCTCCTAAAGGCTAGAGGTTCATCCCATTTTGATAGGAAGAAGCCTTATCAGCAAGAGGACATTCTAAATACTAATACCTGCTTTTTATTTTGCTTTGTTTTATTAATACTTAATAATGCTTTTTAGATTTGATTTAATTTTGTGCAGTTAGTAGTAACTAGTTCTACTAAATGTAACAATGAATTTTGCTGTGCAGATGGGCTCTGTTCCAGTCACAGATAGTGCTCACTCCAGTGGTCTGGGAAAAACCAGGTTTTCAGTATCAGCACTCCATGGGGACAGTAAGGAAGACAGAGCCAGAATCTTCAGTGCCAGCAGTGACAGGACAAGGGACAATAGGACAACTTGACCTATAAAACAGTCTTCAAACATAAAAGCACTTTTACCATGAGGGGGTTAAAGACTGGAGCATGTTGCCTGGAGTGGCTGTGGGGTCTCCATCCATAGTAATAATGGGACTAGTGCCTGAGCAACCTGCTTCAGTCAGCCCTGCTCTGAGCAGTGAGGCTGCACCAGAGCATCTCCAGAGCCCCTTCCAATCCCAGCCTTCTGGGACCTCAAAGTGTCCCTAAAATGCACTATTACATTTAAAACAGGCAGTCCCATGGTTTAAATCATTGTATCTTGTAATTATCACCACAGTATCTGGTGGAGATACAAGGCCTCAGGAGCACAGGACTGATCCCTCTATGTAAAAAATTTATTCACCAGCTGAAAATTGAAGTGCCCATCCAGCAAAATCAAAGGGCCCACCTGACTGAATAAAAGCCTCAGTACATTTTATGCCAGTAGATGGTCTGAGGTTCCTGTGGGATCATCACACTCATTACACATCTCCAAGCTGGAGTTACCTGCAGAGCTCTCTGCCCATAACTTGTGTTCCATAGGATTTTACAGACATTCCAGCTTACCTGGCCTGTTGCATGCCAGTGATGGTGACTTTATTTTCCCTTTCAGTCTCTCCATATACGACACAACTGGCCTTGTGTTCACAGTGAAGGACTGCCCACTGCAGTGAGCACAGGCACTGCAGAACAGGGACTCTTTCATCACTGCTGCCCACTAAGACTCCTTGCACACAACTCCTCTCCAGTATTTCTGCTGTCACATTAAAGTCCAGTTCCTTCTGGTCTTCTTTTCACAAGTGAAAATCTTCTCCATGGAAAATGTATGGTCATTTGGCAAGAGTTTTGAAAAATTCACTGTCTCCTTTCACAAAGGGATGGTCCAGCAACTGCAGAGCAGAAGGCCGTTGGTGTTGATCTCTGCATTGAAGGTTTCAAAAATCAGTACATAAAATGAATATGTGTGTCTGTGATGTAATTGTAAAAACCTAATTGCAAAATTAGCCTTTTTCTAATTATTATGTCTCCCTTCACTACTCATTTTTAGGGTTTTTTGATGAAGCTGGTAGAAAGGAAGAGAGGCTTGAAGGGAAAAGACTGTTGGGATTTATGAATAATAAAACTGAAATATTTTATTATTAAAGATATCATTATTTAATTCCCTAAATTCCTTGCAAATCTTTGGATAATTCTGCTGATTTGGCTCTTTCAAGCACACCAAAAATGTATTTAAGAAGGGTGATAATTATCTGCTCAAGCCTCTGTCAATCACGTTGTCCTGTCATCTCCAGTCAATGTCATACATTTTTAAAAGCCCAGGGCTTTGTTTAAAACAAAACAAACACCACAAAAATAATTCTTATAATGAGTGAGTGCTAGTGGTTTGGGGTCTTACAGAGAGAACTCTATGTTTCTAATAAGTATTATGTTTCAAATAAGTATGTGTTTCCTGGACTGGCAGTGATAATAGATTTTTCCATTGCAGAAGACAAGAATTAAGTGCAAGCTCTTCCATTTAGAATACTGTCCTTAAAACAACTTGTCTGACATAGCCCAAACTCAAACAATACTGGAACAGCAAAGAACAGCAAAGAAATTTATCAAACTTTTTGTCCAAAACTCAACAGTGCCATGTTTCTGCATGAAAATTATAGTGAAAGTAAATGATGAGTATAAGGCAAATAAAAAAGAATCTGTGAGGGCTTTTTTATAGCTTTATAGAGAGTGAAGCTCTTTTGTATATACTTTTATCTCAAGGCTTTCCTGAAATGCTGCAAAGGCTATGCATTTACAATCAAGTCATATGTACCATGTAAGAGATAACCTAAGCTCCCATGAGGCATATCTAGCATACAAACTACCAGCATTTCCCCTTTCGTTCTCCAGTTGAAAGCCTCCCTACCTGGTTAAGCAGGCATGCACAAACTCCACGGCAGCGCTGGAGAAACCATCGGGCAGGGCCGGCATCAGCCCCCTGTGGGCCCCAATGTAGAACATGGCTGCCACCCTGTCCATGGAAGCCAGGGGGGGTTTGCCTGTTGCCATCTCAAACACGGTGCAGCCAACGCTCCAGATGTCTGATTTCCTGCCATAGCCAGAGTCATTTATAACCTCTGGAGCCATCCAGTAGGGAGTGCCATGCACAGACCTGAGCACCTCGCTGTGGGTGCTGCCGAGGCTGGCCCAGGCCAGGCGCCTGGCACAGCCAAAGTCAATCAGCTTTATTACCCCGGTGGGCATGAGCATCACGTTATTGCCTTTGATGTCTCTATGGACCACACAGTTGTCATGTAAATAGGCAACCCCTTGTAGAATTTGCTTGGTGTATTTACACAGGACAACTTCTGGCAAAGGACCGAAGCGATTCAGAATACTGGAAATGGAGCCACCAGGAACAAACTCCATGAATATGCTTAAAATGTTGTCTTCCAGGCAAGTTCCTAAATAAGTTACAATATTGACGTGCTTCAACGTCTTCAAAAGATCAACTTCCTCATGGAACTTCTGATACTCCTTTTCTGTAGTAAGTTGATCTGAGGTATCCAAAACCACCTGTTTTACAGCTATTAACTGTCCCTGGCTTGTCAGACCGCAGTACACCTACAGTGAAACCAGCACTTATCAAAACAAGACACGAGATAAAACTTGAGTATTTACTTACTATTACTTACTAATTTTAATTAATTAATGGTATATTGGTGTTCGTCATGTTTCATGTCTCACTGTATAATCCAAAATATTTAACCATTTGTTGAATAGGACAACAGCCATTTTTGAGATAAGGTGTAGCTCAATGACAACCAGCACGTCTCTTAACATATTCAGATATTAGCTTACCGTGCCATAGGCTCCCTTTCCAAGGACTTCTCCTCTTGTCCACATGATAGGATCTTTGTTAGCTAAACTGCTTCCTGGTAATTTAGTAGATTCATCAAAGTTTAGAAGGCCACGTTCTTCATTTGAAGCCAAAAAGGCTTTACTGTAACTCCGCTTGAAAGATGATGGTCAGTGTGGGGAGAAAGTGGAGAGGAAAAGATAGGCTTCATTTGGTCCTCACATTTTTTATAAGGAGAAATTTTTCCTGGTACGAGTGTGTTTATAGATTTTTATATATATAAATTGCCCAGGTCATTGATAGAATTGCTATGCTAGGTAAAACTGTATAAATATTTTCAAGTATACATCACAGTAGTGCATGACCAGAAGGTTACAACATGACATTTTCTTCATTGACACCAAGACAGATTAAAAGAGCAGGAGATACTCTTTTTCTTGGTCTCATAGGTGGTTTGCTAAGCTGAAGGGTGAATATGGCTACCATCATGCTCTAAGTAACACATGTAATAACACAAGTCTGGTGAAAATAACAGGCCATGACTTCCCAGGAAAAAGAGACTGCTTCAGAAAGACGACAATAATTTATCCCATCTAGCCATGGATCTCCCTGGGAGAAGTGAGAATGGAGCTATAATTGGCACCTGTGTCTGCAGAAGCACAAAGGAGTGTATCAATATATAGTGAAAGATATTTCAGCTAACAGGACCAAGGAGAAGCAGTACTGGTAGAGAAACACATTAGTAGAGGAAGGCACTTAACTGATCTGGGGGCCAAAATCTGAGCCTTCTGAGCTCGAAGTTTTGATTAAGCATTAATTAAACAGGATAAGTCTGTCTGATAAGCCAATATTTGTGGTTCACACCTATAAAAGCATCTGGTTGCACTCAGAGATTCAAGGTAATTGCCCTTTAGGATATACAAGATTATTTGTAGCATCTTTTCATATTCCTTGGCTGTCCAGATCTCCAGCTCTTGCCTTGCCCAAAACCTTTATATTTAAGCTCTTCAATTAAAACAGCCTAGTCTCTTCATTCACTACAATTTCTCAATTTACATAAGCTTTGGCAGCTATTCCTGTCATGCCTTAGTACCTTCTGGCTTTTGTCCTGACATACAGCCTCTAAGAGAGATACATTCAACAGAGCACTGGAAGAATCAGTGGGCAGCTGGCCCAAGGAAAAGAGACTTGATAAATCTCTTTAATAAGCACATATTTCCCAGTTTTCACCCGAACTTGTGTGAAGCATCACTCAAAGAATTTAGCAAGTTACAAGAAGAAATTACTTTTACCTTCTCTAGAGCATGATTTATTATTGCTCCATCTCCATTCATTATCTTTTCCTCTTCTTCAGTACGTGCATTTTGCATTTTAGAACACGTATTTTTTGGTTTTGAAGAGTTGGTGTCTTTTTCTTCAAGCATTAGCAATTCTTTGGCCAGACAACAAAGCAACTCATCAGTCACATCCTTAGTATCTGACCAAGAAGAAATGTTTTGACTTGTTTGGAAGCTGGGGCTTTTGGCATTTTTTGTCCAAATCACTGAAGGTTGAGTCAATTCATTTGCCAAACCACTGTTTTGCGGTGTGTTTGCCCAACTGTGATCTAATATTTTTGTAGGGGACTGACATCCCAGTCTATCTGAAAAGGGCAATTCACGTTTATTGACAGACTTGGAGTCCTGGTCTGATTCCAGGCCTTTGCCACCATCCATACCTGCCCTGCACTGGGGCACACTGATGTCCTGCTCTGCTGTTAGCAGACTGCCACTTGGAGTAACACATTCTCTGCAGTCTTTATCACTGAACTGAAGGAGGTCCTGGCTGTAGGCAGCAGCTCTCTGATGGCTGGATTTATCCTGGCTGTCTAACGACTGCTCCAAAGAAACTTCTTGAATAGTTGATAGGTTTGAATTTGAGAAAATTTTATTTTGCTTAGTTGACTGTGAAAGCTCTTCTAAAAATGTGAGCTGATAACCTGTGTCTTTGCGAAACAATGTTGTGCTATTCAGGGTGTGTATTTGAAAATCCAAGTCAGAAGTTGTTACATTACTTAGCTCTGTGTTGCTGTCACTCAACTTGGTCGTTCCGTCCTTTGTGATTAAACCTTTCTGCTTTTGTTTAGTGCCAGGTATGGTCTTCTTTGGCTTGGAATGTGTTTTCTTTTGAGTGTTTCTGACTCTGCTGCTTTCCCCCCCTTTACTGCAGGTAGATCTGCAGGTGCATCTCCCTGGGGGAGCAGAATAAACACCTTTATAAAACCTGCCCTCGTGTTGATCAAGGTCTTGCATGCGGGAATAGACAGGAGTTCCAAACATTTCGTAAATACCTGGGCCTTGGTCATCTGAATTTATTATTTTGAACATGTCAGTGTATTTCAGATCTACAAAATCTGAAGCCCAGGGTGCACATGGCAGACGAAGTGGAGTAACATGTTTGTTTAAAATAGCTGAATTTTTGCAACTGCAGAAACAACTTTGCTTTTTAAGTTTCTGAGCACTCTGAGCAACGTGGCCTTTGTCTCCTTGAGTGGTTTTATTCTGACGCCTCATGGAAGTCTCAGATTTCACTTTTGTCAGTTCCAAAGATGGAAAAATCTGACTCTTGGCATTTGATTTTGTGGTAACCTCATCAGAAGCAATTGAGTCTTCAGATACTTTTATATTTTTATTAATTTTAGATTTTGATGAATATTTATTTCCATTCATCTTTATTTTATTTCTATCATTTTCTTTGTGAGCAAGAACATTGAGGCTCTGAGTATCATGAGGAGGCAGGGTACAGACACCACCCTTTTTAGTGGCAGGTTGTTCAGCAACGTGTAGTTCCCTGGCTGGCTCTTGTTCAGAGAGTGTAACATGAGCAACAGCTACAAGCTCACTTTGGTCTTCTGAAGCTGCTTCTGACATCACTTCTTTTTCTACTTCAGATTCAGAGAGACAGATGTGATTTTCTGACTGTTTTCCAGAGGGATCTTGAACTTCTGCTCTGGGAACTACTGCAACTACAGAATTATCTTTTAAGGCTTGGTATGCCTCTATCACTTCATTTTTACAGGAAGAATCTAAATCATGATTGTAAAGCACAAAGTTGGCACTGTCAGCATCATCCTGTGGTTTATAATCCAGTATCATCTCTGGAGCATTTCCTTCTTCCAGAGCAGTGCTACAGCAATTCTCTGCTCTGTCTTGCTTACTGCCAGCTCCTGAGGCACCACTGTTACTTGACACTGTAAATGTTGTCTGGGCTGTAAATATGCCACAGTTCACCAGAGCATTGCTTGAGCTCAAGCGGGAATGACTCTCATCACAGAACCTGCCTTGGGTCAGGAGATCGATGTTCTCACAAACCACTGAATGCTGGAACTTCACCTGGTCCTTCTCAGTGTGGATTGCTACATCAGCTTCCCTCCCTTTTAAATGGCTTTGGATTTCTCCCTTCTTGTTGTTGGGGTACTTATCACAGTTACTACTGCTGAAGTAGTACAGGTCCTTCACTGGAGTGAACTTACCAGAAACTGTGGCCATGATCAATTCTGATGACTTTTCATCATGCCTTTTTAATAAGCTGTATAACTGATACTGATAAAATTTAGTAACTGGTTTTATAGGCTGAGGAATAGAGTTCATAATATTTAAAATATTTATGATGTTGCTGCTTTCATTGACAATATCATCCTCTAGAGGAGCAAGATGAATGGTTCTTACAGGCTGACATGTCAGTGGTGGCAAATGAAACTGTAATTTCCATAAAAAAATATTAATAATGTGCTACAGCACAGATACAGGTAAAATCTAATCAATAAGAACCAACTAGACTAAGAAAAAAATTAGAAAATTATTATTTTTTTATATATTCCTATACTGAACCTATCATGAAGTGTAATATCAGACTCTTGAGAAAATACATGATTTTTCTCACATTAATTACATTAATTTTCTCATATCCAGAACTCTTACTAAATATTTCTTAGTACAGAAAGTGGGATCTTTTGCTTTAAGGTACAAGTCCATGCTTTAAAACCAGTAAGTTTTTTCCACATGTACAAATCCTCTTGTCAGTTATTAGCTCTGTCTTAAGGCACTTCACATGTTTGCTACAGGAATTTAAAGGCTGGTCAGTGGCTTCATGTGCCAGAGTTCCTCTCTTGCTGTGCACTCTCCCTGAATGAGAGCACAAATCTAATGCTGATACTTAAAGTCTTTTTATGTAATCTTCCAATGTCTGCTGACACCATTAATTATATTCCCAATGGAACTAGAGCTCATGTAAGCAATTTTTCAGAAGGAAAACGAGACCATTATAACAGAATGCTATTGCATCCCTGGAGAAAACAATTCTAACAAATTATTTATAGACCTACATTATATTAAATCTAGACATATAGCTCCATAAAGGATAAATGGTTTAGCTTACAGTTTTAGGTACACTGGAAAGCAGCACAATCTGCATTTGATTTGCAGTGAGGTGAAATGGATAAAACCAAAGGCAGCTGATACAGAAGTCTGTTGGGTCAGGGATGTGTTTTATTGTTCCTCCCTTCTCCCCATCACATTAGTTGAAAGGTACCATGTTCATTTAAAGAAGAACAGAACAGAGAAACTGAGAACTTTGTTTGGACTATTCAGATGAACAGTGAGAATGATTTTCTGAAAATAGTATTTCTGTTCTTTTTTTTTGATAGGAAATGAATATTTTTATGCAAATGAATGCAATAGAAATAATCACACACTCATCTCCTCTGAGTGCTCATTTGCATGTCTATATTCTACATCAGTTTGCAATCTGCAGGAAATTTTTGTTTGCATTCCAAGGGCAAACTGAGGTTTGAACATGCCAGGAAAAGCAATGTGTGGGTTTGAAATTCACAGTTCTGAAGGCTTTGTCCAGCCTGCATGGCATTATTATGAATGCTCAGTTTATCCCAAAGGATACACCTCTAGAAATCACCAGGGCCTAAGACATGAAATTAAGCTGCATTAAATCACACTGGGGTCAGCTAAATTATTTTTCTAAAATATTTTCCTCCATTTGAATGCTTTTTTCCATAACCCTTTTTATAATCCTGAGTCAGAACCCTTGCTCTTATTTCTATACTGCACTTTTTTCCTGTGATCAGCTGTGTTCTCTGATGGGTTCACTGAAGTTTACATCTGATTCAATGAGCTGAGTCTTTTGTACAAAAGGCTATTAATTAATATATGTGGCAGCCAAATTCTCTTTTTTCTAAATATAGTATATTTAAAGTGGTGTGAAGCATTGAGATGTAAAATTGTGAGCTTGTCTCTAAGTACAAGTTTTGTCTAATGCTATTTACTGTTTTCACAAAATTTCATGTCAAGTATGTTTAATCCTAAGAGACTATTTTTTATTAGCTAACACAATAAATTTCATCATCTAATATCAAGCTTATTCTAGAATTCAGCTTCAATTTTAAATTACCACTTAAAAGAAACATTGGGGGTTTTGGCAAAACGAGACATCTAATTTGTTTAACATATAGGATGCACATTTTAATTAACTTACATATTTCTATTTTAAAAGATTTTATATAGTTTTGAACTATCAACATTTTATCTCCAAAAACCCCTGATGTAACATCTTACTGGTAATTTGTTGATACATATCTGAAGATTTGCTGACACACAAATATGAAATAAAAGTAAAAATATTTTACATTATTTTTAAAAACCCACCTGAGGCTGAGCAAACTACCTACACTACTTCCTGTATTTCTATTTTTAAGATTCTGAAAGAATATAATATTTTTACCAGTGATCATTTTGTACATAATGTCCTCTTACCTCAGATTTCTTGTTCCTGGTTTTTAGCATTGTTACATTTAACCCTTAAAAATCAAAACAAATGAAATATTAATTTGATGTTCTTATATAGACTACAATTCCCATTTATAAACTAATTTCAAATTGTACTGTTCAAGGGATCTGTCTGCAGTTTCAGGACTGTGCTATAAATCTGCAGTGCAGGAAAAAGTTGTTGGTTGAAATTTAATTTTGATACTGAACTTCACTATTCCATTTCCTATAGAAATGTAAAATACTGTAATTTTAAAATATTTTGACACTAATAATTTAAAGAAATACTTCTCAATTGTAGATGTTTACTACCTACAGTATGTAGCTAATTATTATTGCCAGTATCAGGGAGAAAGTGAGAGATATCACTTCAGATACAGAGAATTACACTTCACATTTGAGAGTTCAGTTTCACTACACAGAGGGAATGGTGAAGTTTATCATTGCTTCTCTTTATCTCTTTCATTCTGCAAACACACACAAACATAATTAAAGAAGTGGGTTGACATGCTGAAGTCTCTGTGAAGAAGGCAAAAGACATAAAGGCAACTAAAGGAAAAGGACTTCTAAGACTTTGCCCTTTAATATGATAACCAATATATAACTTTATATAAAATTTTTTACTTTTACAATTGAACTTACTTTGTTGCATTTGTGTTCTTACTATCTGGAAAGTATCTAAATCCATAAATGATGTTGAAATGTTAGATTCTGGACATGAGGTCTGTAGCAGAAAGATGAAATCAAAGCCACAACCCGTGTTCTCTTTCCTTGAGAAGAAAGGTAAAGAAGTGTGATGTCTCCTGGGTAATGCTATCTGATTTTTACTTGGAAAACATGCCATTTGTTGGTCTGGCCATGCTCTGGATGTTGGTGCAATTTGGCTAAAAGGCAAAATGAAAATAACCAAAATACAAAGCAAAAATAAGTGGAAGGAGCCAGTTCAAACAATCACAATGACTGGTGAATAATGTGACCAAGAGGTTTGTAAGATCCCAGAATGCCAAAGGATCTTTTCTTTCTTTATCTGTGAAGTTGTGACTCTCCCTGGAAACAGCTGACTCCAATGCAGAGATTGACTACAAGTGAGAATGAATGACAAAGAATATTAACCAAGCAACAACAGGAATGGAAAAACGTATTGTTCACCTTCCCCTTCTTGACAAAAATTGATTGCTTCCAGTGTATAGTTTTTATGACTCATCAGGAGAGTGAGTCAGAAGAATTCTGAAGACCAGATGTGCCTTTGTTAATTACAAAGTACACTATGGCCTGCCTGAAAAAACAGAGGCTGTGTGGACAAGCCTCAGATTTCTGCCACCTGTTTTCTGAAGAATGAAAAATATAGAAAAATATAAATACCATGACTGAAAAGAAGTACAAAAGTACAGTCTAATCTTAAAGCTGTACATAAAATAATAATCTGGTTTTAAGAAGTCGAATGCTGATGTAAAACCGCATACCATGCTTTGTCTTGTTGTACCAGATAATTAGGTCACCTAATGAAGTATCCTGCCTCCAGCAGTGGCCAATAATTGACATTGGGAAGAGATAAACACTACACAACACACAGAGCTGTATATAATGACTAGAACTAAGGAAATATTTTTCTGACACAAAGACTACTACCTTCTTTTTTTCCCATTTGTGCATACCCAACTGCAAATTAAATAAGGATAATTCTTACCTGGGTTTTCCTAGAGCTTTGTCTGACTGATGCATTTCTTCCATTACATTGTTTGCATTCTGAAGGGCAGAAACACTTCCACAACCTGCAGCAATACATCAATGTTTGCATAAAAGCAGTTTAACTCCAGTAACACATGGCAAATGCAGTTATTTTGGGGGCATTAGAATGTTATAAAGAAGTACAGGGAGTGACTATCAAGACAAGAAATGAGGAAGTTTCATCTGACTAATTTTTATACTTCATTGAAATGTGAATGCATAACTTTGAATTATTTTTATTTCTTTGGAAAGTTTATTAATTTAATGTACTATAAAAGTAAAGAACTTATTTTAAAAATCCAGTTACAGCTCCTATCTCAGGAGAACAGAAATAGAAGACAAATACTGAAAGAAACTCTACAGAAGTAGAGCATTTAAAAATACGAAAACCAAAACAAACCTCAGGCCTTTACAAAGGTGGAAAGTAATGCTAAGTTTGATTTTGTATTTTGTTACGGTTGCTATGTTTTAACAAATAGCCAGATTTCACGTTGCTACTGTACTTTTCCAGCTTCAGATCTAAATTTTATGCTTTATACACATAAGCTTTGGATTAGACTACCTTTTTTGCTTCTCCTCTTATTTTGTTGGTTGTCAGACATACTGTCCTTAAATGCATTAATGCCCAGAAACCTGAAAAGAATACTTTGTTAATTGATTTCCAATTCATGTACACAAAGTGTTAAGTTGTATTTCATTATTTAAGAGACAAAAGTAAGACAAAAACATTTTTAAAGTACTTGAAATTATAAAAAGTACTGTAATTTAGCATCTAATCCCTTTCCTTTGAATGCACAGAACCAAAGAGTTCAGAAAGTTTTTAAAGCTAAAACCACAATTTATGCTATGTTGAATTTCACTTTACTCCTAATTAGAAGATTGTAATGTACCTTTCCCATGATTTATCAGCAATAACTGTGGGAAAGGAGCTGGCTGTCACCCTCTTGGTCAATACAGCTGTGTGTGGGTAATACTGACCCTGCCACAGTCAACACTGTTCTCGGCTGTGGCGAGTGTGCTGGGAGCTACTTCATAATTATAAAAGCATCAACCCTCTTTTCCAAGATTAAACTCAAACTCTAACAGCACCTTAAGATGACAGTGGCATAAACAACACAGAACAATCCCAGAGTGCAGACTCATAAAGAAGAAATATGAGAGGGTTAAGTCAAAGGATGGGGAGTTTTGAAATTCTAGAAAGCTGGTTCTTAAAAGAAAGTTAATCCCAGTTAAGAGTTTTTGATGGATTTGGGAGTCTTCCTGAAAAACAGAGTGAACTTCAGTTTTTCGAGTGACAAGAATACAAGTTAAAGACAGTGAAATTAGCTATAGAAGTAGCTATAGAAGCCAGCACTCTTGATGCCTCATGCCAAAAGCCAGATAATCCATTACAATGTTCATCCCTTCATGTTCATCTGTTAGGAGTCAGATGGTGAACTTCTACAAACTTTCCATATTTTTCTTGGATACAAAAAAAATCCCTTCAAAATAATAACTGAGAATGTTCTGTAAAAAGGCAGAATCTTACAAATCTTACCTGGTTCTTCAGTAGAGAAGAGTGAAAGAAGCACGGCAACCCAAAGGGAAGTTAGAGAGCATTTTCAGCTCGCAGCTGCCTTCCTTTGCTGGCCCCGAGGAACTCGACAGCAATTACACACACTTTGATTTTATTTTCGGCTGTTTCCCTGAGTGCGGAGCACACAGGAGCCATTCCCGAGGCAGGCTCCTCTGCGGGCAGCTCCGCCTGCGCGGGGCTGTTGAGTTTACACGACGTCGCCCAGGTAACCCCCTCACCCCGGGGGAATTTGGCTTGCAGGACCTCAATTCAAAGAGCAGCAGTGACCTATGAAAACAAACACAGACGAGCTAAACGGCAGCGTTTTAAACTCTAATCACAAGTTCTCTCAGCACGTAAACCAGACCCTATTTCTATCTCCGTTTATGCTTTTAGTATCTGATATGTTTCCTCGTCATTTCTACTTCGCACTCAGTCCCCTCACGAGTATTTGTAATCTCCTTTCTAGCCGCAGATTTTAAGGGTATTTCCTCCTCTTTTTTTTTAAGTAGCAGACTGTGCTAAGGGGGAAGACAAGATAAGAGAGTAGTATAGTGGGGCTCAAGCTGAGTTAAAAAGATGTTTAAGGGAGCTGCTTTGCTGGATGCCAGAAGGATTTGTCGCCGTCCCCCGGGTGACACAAGTGAGGGGGAAGGCTTTGGATGAGGCGAGAGCAGGGACATCAGTCCTCGGGGACAGCTCAGATCCCAGCTGGCTGACAAGGGCTGTGTTACTCTGTGTTGTCTGAGAGAGCCCTTCTCGACTCTCCCTGACGACGTCGGAGAATCTCTGGGAGCAGCCCCCGCCTCAGTTTCGCACCAGTGTGAAGAGACTGCGCCTGCAGGCGTCCCCGTGAGGGGCTGCAGCCAGCCGGGAAGGAGAGACGCGGGGCGGGGAGCCCGGGGACGCAGGAGCCGGGTTGCGCGGGAGCCCTGCCGGCATGAACCATGAGGGGAAGCCGGGCTGTGAAGGAGTCGATGAGGGACGGGACGGGCTGTGAGGGAGGTCCAGGCTGTGAGGAGGCACCGCCCCCCACCGCGTTCCCGGCAGCCTCCGCCGCTGGGGGAGGCCCGGCAGCGGCGCAAGATGGCGGCGGACAGCGAAGTGAGTGTTTGTTCCGTTCCTCTCGCTGTGTCCCTGCTCCCCGACTCTCCCCCTGCCCTCTGCGCTCACCGCCTCTCCCGCTCTCTCCCCGCAGCCCGAATCGGAGGTGTTCGAGATCACGGACTTCACCACCGCCTCCGAGTGGGAGAGGTAGGTGCTGCCGCGCCCCTCACTCGGCGCGGGTGACGCGGGGGCTCCACTGAGCCCGGCCCGGCCGTTCCTGCCGGGGACGGCCGGACCCCGCGGCACGGCCGCTCCCTCCAGCCCGGAGCCCTTCCCGGAGCCTTTTCCCGGCTGTTCCGCGTTAAGCTCAGGCTGCGGCCGAGGAGCGGGTTAAGAGGCTCTAGTCGAGCTGTTTCTGAACTTAATGAAAGGTCCGGTTTAATGCCTGTTTGCAAGGGATTAGAATATACATTCAGAAGGCTTATGTGTTTTCTAAGTAGCTGTCTGATTGTTAAGACAGTCATCCTGCAGCTGAAGCCTTTAAAAGTTAGTAGAATGTACAAAAATATTAATGTGAAGAACACATTCGCGTTGTGAATGCATTATTTTTTAAATGCTTTTCCCAGAGTTGGTGTTTATGACAGAAGATACTAAGTGCTGCGTTTTAAATCTGAATTTAGTGTATAATTTTGTCTCAAATGCTTATTTATGTGTGAACAATGAAACACGTATTAAATGTTATGTGCTGCAGTACCAGAAAAAGAAAAAAGGTGAGATTCCTAAAACAGTCAAAAGATGCTCATAGCAATTGCTAAAAGTAATCATCATGTAAAATTTAAGCATAGGACGGCTGCATTTTGTATACAAGGAAGCAGTTCTGGCTTTATTGTGATAGTTGTTTTGGGGTTTGTTTGTTTATTTGTTTGTTCTTTGGTCTTTTCCAAGAAATTCCATATTACAACAACATACTGCCTGCTTTTAGGTGGCTGAATTATAATACAGATTTAGTGTTCAGCAAATATTAATGCCTTTTCCCCTCCCTGATAGATTTATTTCAAAAATAGAAGAAGTATTGAATGACTGGAAACTCATTGGGATTTCTTCAGGCAAGCCTCTGGAGAAGGTCAGTTACTGCTTCTGAATTTTCCTGTACAATTTGATTTGCTAACTAGTTATACAGTAATACACACGTTTATTTCATCTATTGCTGTTTTCTTAGGTGTGACAGATAATGACTTTATTGGGGAGTTTCACTTGTAGCAGTATCAATTTGGCAAACAATTGCTGGAAATTTATGGCTGGGCTATCTGCCAAACAGGTTGTTTCCCTGACAAAGGTGGATCTTTATGTAGGGCTTAGCAATTGTTTTTTAATTCTCAGTTTGAATCTGGAAACATGCTTGAAGCTGCTCTAAATACTTAAGGAATAATTTTGCCCTGCCGTGTGCCTTTGTCACACCTCCTGTACTTATGGCTGAGGTTTGCACAGTGCTACTTGTGACTCAGTATGTTTCATAGATGGGAGAGATTTTTTTCAGAGTCTAATTAGAGCCTTTGTGATGCTTTCTCAGTCCTGTGAAATGCAGAGGAAATTGCTGAGCTCTTCAGCATAGTAATGCAGATAAACTCAGCTGGTTTGTTTGGAATGGCTGCTGTGTTTCCAGAGGAATTTCATTGCTTTTCATTCGGTTCAGGTACAGAGTATTTAGAATAAAAACATATGTTATCTAATGAACTGCAACGTAGCTGTTACTACCCTGTTACTCCTACAGGGTCTTTTCTAGACCAGAGCTCTCTTCTTGACACTCTTTAAGATCAAAGGATTGTCCAAGTTGCTTTGTTTTAGTAGGAGCAGTCATGCTGATTTTCTTAGATATTCCCATGCCATATTTTTGTTTAAAAAATTAATTATCCTTACAGATGTTTTGTAAGTTATAGATAAAAGTAATAATTTGTTGGTGAAAGTAAATATCAAGGTAATATTTGCACAGACTGGTTTAGATATAGATGAAATCCCAGGTGGGAAACTTCTGTCTCGGGGCAAAGTTGAGGGTGCATCTGCTTCAGATGTGTAGTTGCACATGGGAGGATGCAAATCTTTATTGCCATGTTCTGAAGACTGCAAGATAGTTGGTTTTTGGAATGAACATGATTATTGGGAGCATGGATTTTAGCATCTAGCTACCTTTACAATGAAGAGCTTTGAGAATTGCTTTTTGAAATTAAATCATGCTGAGCTATTAGGCAGAAAAAAAAATGAATAAATATTATTGATCACACAGGTAATATACTTTCAAAGACTTATGAATGCTAACCTAAATTTTTGGGATAATATCTTCTTTTTTTATATGCAGGGCATATTCACCACAGGAACATGGGAAGAGAAATCGGATGAAATTTCATTTGCAGACTTCAAATTCTCAGTTACCCATCACTATCTTGTACAAGAACCCAGTGACAAAGATGGGAAGGAAGAGCTGGGAGAAGGTACCTGATAGTTCCCTTCCGTAGTTGTAAGGATAATGACAAAAGACAGTGTCAGAACGTGGAGTCCACAGTGTGCTGATTTGCTTCTGTGTGGGATTTTCTGAGGTCTGAGGAGTGTGATCTGATATTTCTGCTTTTAGTTTGCTTTGCATTGACACAGTGCTAATGTGAGCCAATTGTAAGTGAGCAGGATGGATTTGATGATACATTGATTATGTATCAATTTTTGTCACAGATGCTCTTCCACTGCCAATGCAGGACTTGCTGTGCATGAACAATGACTTTCCTCCTCGAGCCCACTGTCTGGTGAGATGGTATGTGTGCCGCCTCTCATCTCTACTGCAGATGAGCAGAGCAGTTGGAAAATCAGGCACAGTTGTATCTTTGTTTTTTCAATTAAAAGTTAAAGCTTAAGTAAAATCATTCTTCGTAGTAGACACAAGAAAGGAGTGCAAAAAAAGCCTGTTATAGTGGGCCTATCTTTAATTTGGGGTTTTTTTGCCCCCAAATATTTGTCTCAATTTCATATATTAACCAAACTTTTATATATGTAACATTTAGGTACATTCCTAAGAAGGAAAGCTGCACCACCTTAAGAAACAACAACTATACTCTTAGTAATGCAAATCTTGAGCATATAATAGCATTGCTTCTAGAGAGATTTGGTTTATGCAATAATAGTTTCAGTCATTATTAATATAAACTAGAAAACCTCAGGACTGTTAGACCTGGAAGTCCTCCCAGTCAAACACATTACACTGTTGAAATGCTGTTAAGCTCAGGTAGTTTGTGATTTCAGGATCTGCAGCACTCCATTCCTATTCAGTTCTCGACCTCTCTAAAGAAAGTACTTGCATCAAATTAAGAGATTCCACAGTCTGTTGGTGACAGTTAGGTTCTCCAGGTCACAATAATTTTTAAAAACTGTGTTTCAGCTGGCTTGCCAGGGACTAGAAATGTGCTTTTTCCTCTTTGTCTCTCAAGGTATGGCTTACGTGAGTTTGTGGTTATTGCTCCAGCTGCAAATAACGATGCTGTTGTTAGTGAATCCAAGTGTAACCTTTTGCTGAGTTCCATTTCCATTGCACTGGGCAACACTGGCTGGTAGGTGAAAGCATTAAACCTTTTTACATGTCCAGCATGCTGCATTTGTGAGAAAAACGTATTAAATTGTTAGCGAAATACATTCAGAAGTTTCTTGCACTGTAATATTGTTAGAGAAGGATTGAAAAAATTCCCACCTATGAAGATTGAATCAACATTTTGGTTTTTTTCATTATTGTTTAAGAACCTTAAGGGCTGTTGAAAGCTGCTAGAAGTTGTTGGAATAATTGGTAATTGATAAAATATCACTTCTGCTAGAAGATTTCTTCCCTATGTGTAGTAACAGTAACTTCTTGATCTTTTTCAAAAATTAAATAGACTGAAAATGAGGTAAGTGAAGTCATGGAGAGGGCTGCGACTATGGCATGGCAATTTGTTAGGCATTCTGTTTAATGATGGCATTAACAGTGTTTTCCTTTGATTACTATGAAGTGTTTCAAAGTGTGTTTGTCTAAGAGGAAATAGATTGTAAAGAATATTAAATTATGTTGAAATCATGCTAAAATCCCTAGCTAGTTGTAGAGATTATGAGACAACAGCACCCTTTAAATAATTGGAAGTATTGCTGTTTCATAGTCAGGTGCCACTGTTTGTGCAAATCCATCACAAGTGGCGCCGGATGTACGTCGGGGAGTGCCAGGGCCCGGGCGTTCGCACCGACTTCGAGATGGTTCACCTGCGCAAGGTGCCGAGCCAGTACACCCATCTGTCAGGGCTGCTGGACATCTTCAAAACCAAGATTGTAAGTGTAAAACTGATCTTACATATAATTGGTGTTCAAGCCCTAGAGTGTTGGAGAGGATTTACTCTTTACATTGGATTTGTTCTCTGATATTTTGAAGGGCTGCCCTTTAACACCCCTGCCTCCGGTTAGCATGGCTATTCGGCTTACCTTTGTGCTCCAGGACTGGCAGCAGTACTTCTGGCCACAGCAGCCGCCAGGTAGGAGACTTGAGTCCTCAGAATAACTCGTTTTCAGACAAACACACAAATATTTTCTTTAGCATTGACTGTCTTGCCAGAAGAATTTGAACATTTTCTGCATTGCTAGGAAAGGCTTCAGTCCAATCCCACTCCTCCTTCACATCCATTTTATATTAGTGATGTGATGTTTTAGGTACAAGGTGATGGAACACTTAAAATGCCCAAATTATTTTCTTGACTTCATTGCAGTTTTACATAACAAGCTTGAGATATTTAGGGTACATCTGGAGAGAGAGGACTCATGTGGCCTTGGTCTTGTTATCGAATTGTTTGGCTTTCCTTTGCTTAAAAAAGTACACTGATCAAAATCCTGTGTTTTGTGGAAGTGTGCAGTGAGGTTGAATCTGTGCTCTGTAGCTAAGCAATGTATGTTGAACATACCTTTAAAGAGAGTCCTGCTTTTTAGAGAGAGAAAATCAGTGCTGTTTTAAAAGACAGGTCTTCTTTGGTAAACCAAGTTTACAAAGAACTTGGGAAATGAATTCCGCAGATTTTATCTTTTTATTGTTTCTGCAGACACAAAGTCTGTTTTCTGTAGTCTCTCTCTGCCTTGCTGTAGTTATTCACTGAGTCAGGATCTCACGTTTGTCATGGATGAGTTGTATCATTCTGAGCATATTTCTAGATTTGAGCAGCTTGAATAACTTCTACTCCTTTAAGGATTCTGGTTAGGGGAGCCAGTGTGAAAGCGTGTTGCAGAAACTGGAGATGGACAGCATTGTTTTTACTGCTGTTGCTCTGTTCAGTTGTGGTTTTATGTTCACTGGGAAGAACTAGACCTGTAACTTATATACCATCACTCAATTAGCTCTTTTCAAATGAAATTGAACAATTTAAATATCTTTTATCTTCTCTGAAGAAGAAATTATGTAATTAAGTTATCCAGATACTTTTATCTGTGCTAATACCTCACTTGTTTTGTTTGTAAACAGTTTGCCAGATGCAGTTAAGATTGCAGATCAGATACTGTAACAGCATTATTATAATGACAATATAAAACATTATTATTATTACCCACTTTAATTGTTGTTCAGTGGAGGCTGTCTGGTTTTGAGTTGTGTATTTGAAGGCTATAATATGGGAAGTACCTGAGAGTGCTGGGAGGCATCTTTAAGTAACTGGGATTACAGGGAATCTCCAAGATTATTTGATTAAGTCCTCTTTTGATAAAATTGTCAACCTTTTAAAAGTAGTTGTTTTTTCACTCTGCAGAGTTGCTCTTCCAGAGTCTTCCTTTTCTGTTTAGAACTGATTTCCTGCCCAAGTATTTTTAGGCCACTTTTGTGTCTGTTCTTGTATCAACATTGATTCTTTAGGGTTGTCTTTATAGCTGTCATCATTGTCTGTATGAAGGGAATAACCTTCCGTCTACACAAAATACAAGAATTTTATCTGTCCCTTTGAATGTCCTGTTTCATGATTACTTCCCAGTTTCTGTTGGAAGCTGTTACTTTGACTGTATGTTAGGATTGTGTTTTCCTAGCTCAGTCACTTTAACTGCTCAGCTATTTTCTGGTCATCCTACATGTTACAGTCTTTGCTGTTAAATGAAGGTGATGTGCTGCTTCAAATATTCCACAAATCCTGTATGGAAAATATGTCGATTTCTTCCCAGATATAGATGCTCTAGTTGGGGGAGAAGTTGGAGGCCTGGAATTTGGGAAGTTACCATTTGGTGCCTGTGAAGATCCTATTAGGTAAGAGGAGAGTTCAGAAAATGGTTTTATAACTTCCTTAGTGGAGGACTTTAAGGTGTGTTATTTCAAATCTTAGCTTTGCCCACCTACCACTTAGCATGTCCAACAGATTTTTAATTATTCAAGTACAGCAGAAACATCTGTGGAAGGTAATGGTTTAATAGCAAATAAGACCATTTGTAAAACTGTCTGATGATATTCATAGTTCAAGCTCATAAGTCTTTTACTATAAACTTCTGCAGTACCCCATTTATCTCTGAAATTATTATGTTGAAATATACCTTAAGATAAATCTTAAAAATTATGTGCTTTTGTTCAAGGGTTGGACTTGCTCTCATGTATGCAGTGAGAAAACTTACTGGAGAACAAAGTACATAGAGGGAATCAAATATGAACTATCACAAATACCTTTCAAAAGATGAACTGTGATGGAGGGAACACTTTCTGCTAGCACTGAAAGACTGAAATCTTGTTTTGTTTCAGTGAGCTGCATTTAGCTACAACGTGGCCTCACCTTGCAGAAGGGATAATTGTTGACAACGATGTTTATTCGTAGGTATCTTGTCTGAGTTGCAAATATCTACAAGTGTGCTTTTTTTTGTTCACTGCTGCATTTTAGTGTCATCTCAAGCACTGTGTGGCTTTGCATGTGAAAAAGAACCCATTTTAAAGAATGTTAATGTCAGCTGATAGAACATCTCATTTGGGAAAGCACCTTTTGAAATGCATTTCTGTGTGAGAAAATACTATTGTGTTGTGATCTCAAGAGAACACAAACCCCTGGTTTTGAGAATATTCTCATATTAGACTTGTAAACGTTGTGTATCACGAATCTTTTGGAAAAGATGATAGTGAAGCATGGAAGGTAAAAATAATTCACTGCTTGACATCCCTCTCCCAAAAACTGTCATCCAGGTTTTCTGCTAAAGAGGAACGAGTGTATACTGATACTTAAGACAACAAACCACATCAGGTTTTTTCCCTTCTTTCTGAATTAATGCAGAAATGAGTTTTCAAGATAATGCACTTAAAGACAGTTCTACCTGAATTGTTCTTGTGTTTCTTGTTTGTGTCATGCACATACATCACATACATGAGAACAGGGACTCCTGCTTGCATTTCAGTGTTTGTCATGTTCTCCTGTGTAATGTGGTGCATATTGTGGCTTCCATGACCTCACTGGTTATGACATATCATTTATTGAGAATTTGATACTCATATTTTGAATACTTACAGTGGCATTTGGTTTCCTGTTTTCATTTTTTCTTTTTTTTTTTTTTTTTAAAATTTTTTTTCCCCCCAAGTGACCTCGATCCTCTTCAAGCACCCCAGTGGTCTGTGAGAGTCAGAAAAGCAGATAACCCTCAGTGTCTGTTGGGTAAGAGATCAGAATTTCCTGTCTCCTCTTGCAGCTTTTAAACTAAAACTACTAAGCTATGAAATTAGGGTTAAATTGTTGATTACCTGATAGCCTCTGTTTCCTCACTCCCCTTGTTTTTTTGAGTGGACAGTATTTTGGGCTTCTTTTTCAAGAACACAAGCTTTGCAAATACCTACGTTCCTGTTGCAGTTTGTTCCATGTCTGTGTATGGTGAAATTCACTGCTGTTCTTATTTCATCACGTTCCAGAGAATAAGAATTTTCTTTGTGTTCTATGAAAATTTAGACTTCCTAGAATCTTCCCATTCTATTAAGTGTGTTCTGCATGTGTCCATCTCCTTAGTTCAACCTATCTGACAGAGGAGATTAGTACTTCTGGAGAGCTGTACTCTGCTGTCTGTCCTTGCCTTTAAGCTTTTGGGGAAAAGGGCTTCAAAACTTTCCGAGTTTCATCTTGTGTTGGGTGAATTAAACTGCAGACAGAGCTGTGCTCTGGAGGGGTGGCCAAGAGCTGCCTGGGTGTGCATTTAATTAAGCTTTAATTATGTGGTTTAAGGTATTTGTGCTTCAGAACAAATTATCTGATGTTCTTTCAGATGAAAAGATAAAAATTATTATCCTTGGGGCAAAATTTTGAGTGTTGGCTCATTGTTCAGTAAGATTTTTAGCTGAGTTCAGAAGCTTTGTTCCTCTTCCAGGTGACTTCCTTACTGAATTCTTCAAGCTTTGCCGTCGGAAGGAGTCAACGGATGAGATACTTGGAAGGTCTGCATTTGATGAGGAAGGAAAAGGTAAAACTAAAATCTAGTTGATTTGTGTTATTTATATTTAATTGTTTTGTGTTAGTTTACCTTCCCTGTACTCTTACCTTGACTTCAGATTGGTATTTATAGCTCTTACACATTCTCTGTAATACTCGTGGGAATTTTCTGGCCAGGGCTTCATGGTGAAATTTCTCATGAATTCTAGACAAGTTTAGCTCCCAGAGTCCCAGAGAGGTAATTGCCTCTGTTGTAGTTGTGGCTGTTTCTTTTTACAGGAATATAAAAGCTTAAAATTTGACTAGAACATACAAGAGTTGGTTATAGGAAGCATCAGATTTGTCTGTATAGTTCTATGTATTTTTGCTTTTACCACTTTTCTCCCCTTTTTGATGTACTCTATAGTACATGTTTAACAGCCAGTTTAAAGAGTCTTTAATTTGTTTGAAAGGCTTTGCTCTCATTCTCTCCATTTTAAGGACTTCTAAGGAAAAAAGAAAATAAAAAGCTTCCCAAATTTTCTGACCAGCAAGTCAGTCTTTATCCCAGCTATATAAATACTGCCATCTTTTTCATATCTCTGTCCCTTTTTTGCTTTTCTTGCTGTATATAGTGACATTTCCCATCCTTCCTGCTCCTTGTCACCTCTTCTTCTCTCCAAATGTGGCCTGTATCAATGTATTTTCCTTGGTTATACTGGATTTTAGTTTTGAAGGAGCTTGCTAGTGAGCTTAAAAAGGAGTTAGACTGAGGAGGGTGTGTATTACTCATAGTGCTTGACATACAGTCTCTTTAGCCCTTCTTAGCTCTGGTTTTCCTGAAGTGTTTGCCAGGATGAGCTTTTTCAGGCTGCTGCTAATTATTCACTTATATCTAATTATTCATTTAGATTTGTCTGATCTCCTTATAACAATATTAATTCTGTTTATTGTAAGAGACATTCTAAAGTTTACCCATAGCAGCTCTGAAAAAACCCAGTCCTTTGAGAAGTTTACCTCAGGACTCTAAAACAGAATTGTGCTTACACTATGTGAAATAAGTGATTAATACAGGATTTATTTATCTAAAGCTTGAGTAGGATTTATTTCTCCAGGCCTGAGCAGTCTTTGTTACCTGCAGTGTATTTATTGGTATGATGTATGAACAGGGGTTAAACACTGAGTCTTCAGCAGGCTTTTGGGATACTCTGTTGGGAACTCTGCAGTAGCAGTGCTACTACAGCAGATAGCAGTCAGTCTAGACTTTATTTGGTGAATTTAATCGAGGGCAGTCTGTGACTCATCTGTGACCTCCTTCTGCTGCTTGCATTTGCTAAAAGCAGTGAATGTCAGGCATGGAATCTGCCAGCAGAGGTGTAGCTTTGGTTCACAAGGGGTTAAATATCAATACAAGGTAAATAGGCCGAATAAGACAGCTGAAGTTCTGAAGAGACGTGGTGTAGTGTTTGGGTTTATTTTTATTTTGTTCTGATTGCTTTTATTTCATTTGCTAGAGGTTGCTGATATCACCCACGCGCTGTCGAAGCTCACGGAGCCAGCACCAGTCCCAATCCCCAAATTATCAGTCACAAACATGGTTCACAGTGCCAAGAAAAAGATCCGCAAGCACAGAGGTGTGGATGAGTCTCCTCTGAACAATGATGTGCTGAACACCATTCTCCTGGTGAGTGAGCTGTCCCTGCACGTGGATTCAGAGAGCACATGCACTTCATACACTGATGCATTTGGTTTAGAGCCTGTGGCAGGTGTCAATTCTGGTATTTGAGTTGCATTTAGCAGCTTCTTGAGCAGCCCAAGTTGTTACAAGTCTGTGCATCTGTAAGTGAACTCTGAACTGTGCTAACAATTTTGATTACAGGGATTGCTGGTATGAAGCCAGCAGTAGCTTTATGGAGAAAGTGGGAAAAGCAGGAAAACCATACTGATGGAAGGTTAATTTTTTTTTCTTCAAGTTCTTGTTTCCTGATGCTGCTGACAAACTCGCAGATGGATTTGAAAACAGAACCAGCACTTCAACAGGAAACAATCCTCCTCCAGAGAGTGAAGATTATGTAAGTTTTGCTGAGTGACACAAGAGAGAAAGCAATTTTGAGTGTGTTTATACAGACTTTGCTGTGTTTGCCCTACATCTTGTAATACTTAACTTTTGGAAAGAGGAATTTACCTTTGTGGAATCTCTAGGTAGAAATAGTGATTATTTCTGTTTCCTTTTAGTTCCTTTTTATCTTCCAAAGACTGTAGTTTTTGGTATCTTCTAAGCTTAAAATGTTGCTTAGCCACTTATATTGGCAAAGAGGAAAGAGATGACATGGTTTTGGAAAACAATTTTTTCTGTATTTCTTGCTTTCTTTTATTTCTTCCCTAGAATCTCTTCAGTCATTTTAAGTCTGCTCCATCTGACAGTCTGACATACAAATTAGCTTTATGTCTTTGTATGATAAACTTCTACCATGGAGGAGTCAAAGGAGTGGCACATCTTTGGCAAGAGTTTGTGCTGGAAATGCGTTACAGATGGGAGAACAACTACCTTGTTCCAGGGTAAGACTTGTTCTTGCTCCTTGGTCACAGAAAATGTTCTTTGTTCCAGGAACTGAGTGAGGTCACTGTGACTTTGAAACACACAGTTTTTAGTTTTTTAATTGCAAATGCAATGCCTGTTTTTATTACCCTACTTCCTTAATGCAAGAAAGGACAGGGAGTAGGGAAAAGCATCTGTGCCCTCCTTTGAAAACTTCAAGATGCCTGGGGAAGCTCAGCTTAGAGATTCACTCCACTGTGTGAATAAGGGTGGGGAAAATCCTTACTGTGGTGTAATTTCACTTCTCTTCTAAGGGATCTGTTCCAAGTTCTTGCTGGTACAATGGCCTTTTCAGGCATTCCAGCCCTTCCAGGTTTTGTCTGCTGCAGCAGAGCTTGGGACAGACCAAACCAAGGTCTCTCTCAAGATGAGGCAGAGCAATAACATATCCTGATTTTAGGGTTGCAGTATTTTGGTTGGGGTTTGGGGATTTTTGTTAATGTGATGGACTGGCCACTTAATCAGTAGTTTGTACTTGGAAATGGTTACAGTAGCAGGTAAAATAGAAGCTGAAATGTATAGCAGTCACTCCCCTGTATCATTGCAGTTTTAAAAGTACAGTCAAAGATGCTTAACTCCTGTTTGAAAGCAGTTACCTTTTCAACTTGGAATTGGAAAACTGACCAGGAAATGCAGGGTGTTTCATACTGATGTGAGTGATCTCTGAGCTCCTGAAATGACCTCTTGGAAATACATGTAATTTAAATTCTGGACTTGTCTACTGAGACAATAGAAAAGCTGTGTAGTTGAAATTGTGGGGGTGGGTTCAATGTGGCTATTTGTCCCTCTTTTAGATTCATGTATTTTAAGACCACATGTGTGTGAAAGATTCAACTTTATAATTGATAATGGTTACACTTCTACCTTTTGTTAGATTAGCTAATGGCTCTCCAGATCTGAGATGTTGTTTACTGCATCAGAAACTTCAGGTAAATATCCCAGATTTAAGAATGATTTTTCTCCTAAGGAAACTGTCAAAATTATACCAATTATTAGCTAAATATATTGTTTTAGTAGATTTAGTTGTGCTTGTGTTTTTTGGGTGTGGAATTCATTTCTTGAGAAAATTTTTGTTATAGCAACAAGTTCAGTGGAATTGTTCTCTTCTAGAATTGTAAAACCTTTTCAGTGACTCTACAAGTTTTTCTCTGTGATTGTCCCCATAAGGGAAATAATTGCTAAACTTTTTTGTTCCTTTAACTTGTTAGATGTTAAATTGTTGCATTGAAAGGAAGAAAGCAAGAGATGAGGGGAAAAGGGGGAGCGTGTCTGATCGTTCACCTGGTGGTGCTTCTGGTGATGGTGCAAAGGGAGGGGACCACTTTGGAGATAACCCTGACAAGGAAAAAGAATTTGGGAAGTCTTGGGAATCGTGGAGTGATAGCGAAGAGGAATTTTTTGAATGTCTCAGTGACACAGAAGATCTTAAAGGAAATGGACAAGAAAATGGCAAGAAAGGAGCAAAAGAAGGCAGCAAAGAGTCTGTAAACTTAAAACCAGAAGGTCGTCTGCATCCACATGGAAAGCTGATGCTGCTGCATCCAGGAGAGCCTCTCTATGTTCCAATAACTCAGGTGAGGGAGCAAGAGCTGAGCCAGCTGTGCTCATACCTGGGATTGTGAAACTGTGAATAGTTTGCAGCTTACAATCTTGTCTGTTAAAATTACTGAGTGTTTTTGGCTTGAGACCTTGTTTTTAGCCTTTTAAAACTTAATGAGGCTGTTAATCTCAGATGTTCTTTGTTTTATTTGAGAGTGAGTGTCCTTACCAAATTTCTCTCCAAACAATATTTTAAAAAAAGAATTAAGCTTCCTTGCCTATCTTAAATTTGGGGTTCTTTTTATTTCCAGTTCTTGAGGCATCTTCCATCCCCTCCTCACTTTCTTTCCTATAAAACAGGAATTGCTGTGGTCCTTGCACCACGGAGATTTCTGCCTGACTTTGCACAGTGTTGGATCAGTTTTGCTGCTGTATTTGGTTTTTTTATAATTTCTCAGCTCACATCTAAAAGGCCATAGTCATTAGGTTTGGTGCCATTCTCAAAAGCAGATTTATCATCAAACAACTAGAAGTGTTACCTGACATAAACAGGCTTTCCTGCAGAGTGACTAGGGATGAAATAGGGAGTGGTGCTGTCACAGAACGTAGTTTGAAATCAGCCATGCATGAAGAATACAGTGGTTTTCATTCTCCTGAGAGAAGTTATTTCTAATTGATGTCACTTTGCTTGGGTAAAACATATGAGCAGAGAGTAGTCAGGCAAAATGTTCTCAATTAATTATGTGCTGACAGTATCAACAGCAAAAATTCTACATTGCTTTGGGTAGATTTTCTTTCATCTCAGCAAAATTCTACCAGTCAAAATACTTCCTGGTTTTCATTTGGATTTTGGCATTTCAGCAATATATCCCTATATTGTTACCTCATTCCCAAGTTATTTTCTGTTTAGTTTCTCTTTGGTAGTGTCCTCTTCAGATGCACGCTTGATGCTGAACTGTTTAAGCAGTAGAAAGCTGTGACAATTTCCTTTGAGTACAAACGAAGCAGAATGAGCTTGTGGTGAGAGGGAGCTTCCTGCTTCTCCCTTGCTGTGGGCTGAGGCCAGGGGAGGCTGTTTGTAACCCTGTGTGTTCCCATGTCACAGGAGCCAGCCCCCATGACTGAAGACCTGCTGGAGGAGCAGTCGGAGGTGCTGGCAAAGCTGGGGACGTCTGCAGAGGGCGCTCACCTGCGGGCGCGCATGCAGAGCGCCTGCCTGCTCTCAGACATGGAGTCCTTCAAGGTAGCACTGCTTGCACACTTCAGGGGGATTAGATTGCTTTCTTCTGAATTAAACTGCCCCTCTTGCTTGTGTTGAGCAGTTCTGAAGGTTTCTGAGTTTTTTTTTTTCTCCACAAAACAGTTTCCAATTAGTTTCAAGTTGAAAATAAAATCCTATTGGTAAAACTCTTGGCACATTTCACCATCTGTGAGGATGTGGTTACACTGTAGCATCCCAGTAAATTTACATAATGTTTGTGGGAAGGGAAAAAACACATCAAACATACAATTGATCAATTGTGAACTAAAACAGCTGTTCATTAGGTTGGGACTGGACTAGCTGTGGTTTTGGGTAATTTGTTCCATTTCTTGTCTGAGCTCTGCAGGGGGAGCTAAGAGCACATCACTGCTGTCATCACAGGAGTTCAACACTAAAAAGATTGGAGATTCTGTAATGAAATAGAAAATATATATATCTTTTTAATTACTGCAGTGTTTATGGTAAAAGGATATAATGTGCTGTACAGTTAGAGTATTTATAACATAGCAGTAATCAGTTTATTAACAGTAACTCATGGCATATTAGGTATATGTAGAAGTTTTATTTATATGGTGCAAGAAATCTTAAATCTCAAAGTAAAAATACTGAACCATAACTGGAAGCACAAATGCACTCTTTATAGGTACCACAAATAGAAAACTGGGATTCCTTTTCTCTTCTGGACCTATGGATGTAGTTAATTGTGGTGATAATGCATCTATGAAAAATGAAGTTCTTTTTGTTTGGGGAAGATTTTTTTTTTAAAAGAGGAAGAAAAGGTGAATTTTGTCTCTGGAGTGTTAAAAGATGGAAAGTTAGTGCTGAAAGCATACTTAGGCAGCCTGGTGATTCTTTTAGTCTTTAATGGGATGAACTTAGTGAAAATTCCTATTTATTGCATGTGGCAGGTGCCAGGTAGAATTATAACAATATAATTTTGAGCTTGCCTGAAATAACTGATGAATGTAATGAATGTTCATAAAGTGGGTGATGAGAAAGTGATTTTTTTGTTGTTGTTGCTGCTGATGTGGGTTTTGCCCCTTGCCATTGTCTTGGTTTATGCTTGATTCCCTCTGTCCTACTGTACAGTTTGTTGGCTGTGGACAGAAAAATTCCATGAGTTTTGTCTCTTATTCTGTGCTCTACCCACTAAACCATATTGCCTTCCTACCCAGGCTGTCGTGTTTTTATAGGATTTTCCAAGAACAAATTTTCTGTCCTCTCCTCCCTGCAGGCAGCTAATCCTGGCTGTTGTCTGGAGGATTTTGTGAGGTGGTACTCGCCCCGGGACTACATCGAGGAGGAGGTGGTTGATGAGAAGGGGAATAAAGTCATTAGGGGTGAGCTGAGTGCCAGGATGAAGATTCCCAGCAACATGTGGGTGGAGGCCTGGGAGACAGCAAAGCCAGTCCCAGCACGGAGGCAGAAGAGGCTCTTTGATGACACCAGGGAGGCTGAGAAGGTGAAAGCTCTGGGGCTGGTGCCAGTCTGGGCTCTCCCTGCAGCCCTTCCTTCTTCCCTCCTGCAGCATTAAACACTGACAGGTCCTTGCACTGTGTCCCCAGAGTTACTGAACTGTTTCCTGCAGGGCTTAGGGTTGATTGGAAATTCCTGCTGCTGGACAGGAGGGTGTTTGAAGTAACTAAAAGTACCCCAATGCTACTTAGATATTTCTTTGAATTGTTAGTAAATAAAGCAGATTTTTACCTGCATATGTGTTAGGAACATTTTAGCTTCCTAATACAGTTATTTTTAGTTTCATTGTAACCTGTTGGGAGGTTTCATGTAAAACTGCCTCTCAAGTCCTGTCTTACAGTGGTGTTCCATTCTTGTGAATTCATCTTTCCTAGTTAACCTTACCTTTGGGAAATAGTTTTGATCACTAAAATATTAAATTTTCTAATGTTGCAGGTGCTTCATTACCTTGCAGTTCAGAAACCAGCTGACCTTGCAAGGCATCTCCTGCCTTGCATCATCCATGCAGCTGTACTCAAGGTAAAGGAGGAAGGTAAATAATGTTTAATAAATTATTAAGATATTGAAGGGGGAACAGTGATGCAGTAATTACAACTTTGTTTATTTTCTTCTAATAGAAGCACTAGAAGATATATCTTCAGTGAAGAAGATTATTAAGCAGATAATATCCCATTCCAGCAAAGTGCTACGTTTCCCCAGTCCAGAGGACAAGAAGTTGGAAGTAAGGCTTTTGTAGTGGCTGGGGCTGAAAACCTGATATACTTTTGCACTGTTCAGAGCAATGTTAAAATAACATCTTTTGAATTTTCCCTTTTATTAAACTCTTGCAGGAAATCATCGCTCAGATTATGAGTGTGGAAGCCATCATTGCCAGGGCAAGGTCTCTCAAAGCAAAATTTGGGGTAGAGAAATGTGAAAATGAAGAGGAGAAAGAAGATCTACAAAGGTGACTGATTTCTTTGAATTCTTATTTTTCACTCTGTTGTTTTGTTTTTCCTCTGATGCCCTTGTTTGTACTTTCAAAACTTAGGGCAGATGGAAATGGTGACAATAAAGAAATACTTAGGAATCATATTTGGGTATCTCTGTCACTAGACTATCTAGAGATGATGTGTGGGTACCCTCAGTGCTCCTCCAAGTAAGCATCTCTTTGGAAACATTTGATCCAGGTGTTTTAAACAGAATTAGGTTTTACCTTGACAGTACTGGGGACTTTTTTTCTTTAAAAGGTATATTTGATGAAGTCTGTTACCATAGCAATTAAATTAGGACTAGAAATTTAGTATCTTCTATAAATATTATGGAATGAAATAGTCCCTTCCCCAGCTGTTTTCTTATTTTTGTGTCCTTACTGATGTGAAACATATCACTGAGAAGCTCTGAATGGGAGGTGACAAGGAATGTTCCCTTGCATCACTACCTGCTGTCAGATTATTTACTTGCTGCTCCAGATGACTAATATGTTATAAAACCCAAGTTAACTTCTTGCTGCTCTGCTGGGAGGGAGAGATGACATTTGTGCAGTCCATGTTGGGAGTTCAGAGATGTGGTGTCTGACCAAAGTCATGTCTGTGTGCTAAACAAAATCGTCACATTGTGAATACTTCTGCATGGCCAACACCATGGAAGCTTTCCTGTTGGCTTTATACATCTGCTTTAGGAGCCTGGGTTTCATTCTTGCATAGCTGAGAGAATTTTTTCCTTAAACGTTTATAAAAGAGACCCAAGAGAATCTCAGTTCTCACCCTGAGCAAATGATGCTTGGTTAAGGCCCTGGCACAGGAAACAGCTCTGGGTTTGGATCAGCACACTGGATCTGGCTGGGGATTAAACATTCCTTTTTCCTTTTTAATCATTTGTTCCATCAGATTTGTAAACAGTCTCCTGGAGCAGCCAGAAGTGTCAGTTGTTGGTGCAGGAAGAGGACCTGCTGGCAGCATCATTCACAAGCTGTTTGTGAATGCTCAGAGGGTAAGAGGAAGCTCTGGGTCACTGTGCAGACACTTCTGATTTAACCAGAATGAGGCAATGAGTTATCATATGGTGCCCAGTGTTACTCTGTCTGCATATCTGCATGTATTGTCATAAATGTGCTTGAGGCGTTTTCTGTGATGTGCAACATGAGTTTGGCAATAACAGAACCTTGCCAGACCAAAGAAGAGTGAGTGAGCTGGGATGTTAAATAATTGAAGCCATCTGGGTAGACAGAGGTGCTTTGTGTTCTTCAAATGGTAACATCAGTAATGCTACTAATGCAAGACAAATTTCTGCCTTATCACAGCAAGGTCAAGTATTGATTGTTTCACAGAGGAATGTAGAGAAACAGGTCATAATACGTATTTTAGAAGGGGTAACTTCTTAAACTGAGACTTATGCTTGGAATAGTTGAGATTTCTTCTGTGGAAACCAGCATGCTTAGGAAGTTTCAGTTCTTTTTCAGTAGGACTCTGCATTCAGTTTTCCTATTGCCAGTGTTGCATCTGTTTTCTGGAGACCCTTCCCTTGCTGATACTGATATAAATGCTGCCTTTTTCTCTTAAGCAGTCTTGGAATAATTAGTCTGAATGTATTGATTTCCAAACCTCTTGGACTGCAGTCAGCCTTCAGTTCCTACCAGAATTACACCTGTTTGTAGCATCAGATTTTCTAACTCAAATTTAACTACAGTGGTAATAACAAGGTAGCAGCCTGAAATCCCATTTGGAAATAATTGCTGGAAAAATGTTGTGATTGGGTGTTAAACACTTTAAAGGGATCAATGCCTTTGTAATAATCTGTATTTTGCAACTCAGCATAAAATGGACCATTCTGAAAACAGACCATGGTTATTCTGAAGAATGAAAATCACGAAAATTCTTTTATTCCTCCAGTGTCTAGGGAAAATGTGTTTGCAAATCTGAATCTGCCAACCAGCCACCCTGTAAAGCCCAAGACTGTGCCCTGTAAGTGTGTGCACATGTATGCACCTGCCTCTTTAAGAGAGGCAGTATGTTTTAAAAGCTGAGTAAGTTTCTACCCTTAAGATGTGTGCAAATTCCTAGGGTTGTTTTGTTTTGAAGCAGCAGTAACTAAAGCAGGGTTGCAGGTATTTCCCACTACTAGCTGGTCAGTTTAATTAAGATTTCCTAGTGGGACAGGAACCAACTTGTTACAAGTCCCCCTTTGTGTTTGCCATAAGTTATTTCAGTACAGGGCTGTTTGGTAAATACAAGTGAAATGAGTTCCTTGTTCATTACCCTTTTGCACCTGGACTCCTCTCTGAGCTGTGTCTAATGTGTTCTGTTCTTGAGTTTTCTCAGGAAAATTCTGATAGCCAGTGCATGTTCTTGGAAGTAAGAGTGCATGATGTCTCTTAAACCTACAGTCTCTTCCTAACCTCTTGTAAGTCACCTCTGACTTGCCTTTGTTTCTGTCTTTCATCACTGGTTCTTTTCTCATCCCTTTCCAAGCTGACTGAATCTTCTGATGAGGTAACCAACTTTGTCCCTCCTTTCCCTCTCATCTTCTCTGCACAGAGCTGAACCTTCTGGTAGATAGAGTACAGCAGCCAGATTTAGTTTGTACTGGTGTTCACATGTTGAGCATAAAAATAACTTTGTGTTTCCAGAATGGTTTTTCTGCATTCACACGGTATTTTTAGGGCCTAATAATATGTAGTGAAAGAGAGAGAAATGTTTAATTTAAAAAAAAACAACACCCCACTCTCAAAACAAAAAAACTCAACCAAACAAAAAACATTTTTTCAAGTGAGTATTGATGTTTTCTGATGCTGAAATATGTAGCCATGCCTTTATATTCTTCTCTGTTGTCACTCTGTTGATGTTTTGGGGGGAGGTGGCGATGGACAATTAGCTGGATGCTGCATTTCCAACACTTAGTACTTCCTCAAGCTATGGAACTTTTTGGACACAGATATTTGGCAAGGCAGCAGGGTAACTGTGTGAAGTGTAGCACAGGGAACAGCCTCTGTGTTGGTTTCCTCGAGCAGTTCTTGTGGGAGCATGTGGCACTTGTCCCTGGTGGGTTCTGTGGCACAGCCTGCAGAGCCAAGCAGGGCCGGGTCCCCCTGCTCCTGGGAGAGGGCTGCGAGCAGAGAGCAGCAATAAGGGGCAGCCAGTGGCTTCTGCCACACCTCAGTGATGTTGCCAACATGGAGCTGTCCATGCTGGAATTAGGAAGGATCCTGTTAGGGTACTGGTGGGGGTGTGTGTATCCATAGGTGTATGTAATTAGGGAAGGTTTATTGGGCATGCCAGCCCTTCTTCCACTATCCAGGCATCAGTGTTGCTGCTGCCTGGCTCTGAGGCAATGAGCAGCCATGGGGATTGTGCAGTGTCTCACTCACTCTGCAGTGTGATTTCAGCAAGGCTCTCTGGCCCTGAAAAGCTCTTCCTGCAGTAGTGTTGGAGGCTGAAAAACCAGGTGACTGTCAGGACTGCAGTAGTAGCACTGATGATGTTGAAGGGGGAGGCTGCTGTGGCCTCCTGTAGCCACAGGGAGCTGAGAAGAGCACCCTGCCTGAGAAGGGACCATTTCCTCCAGTCACAACCCTCGCTTCACACTGCCCACAACATCAGGGGCTTCATTTAGGCAGAGCTTCACCATCCACATGACGGTTTTTCCATCTGGTTAAGTTTGCTTTATTTCCTAGCATCCCATTAGCGCTTGCTCTGTGTACACATAAAGCCTCTTGATGTGTTCCCCATTTCTAATCTTGCTCTGTTCCTTTAGAGAACAGTTTTCTGAACCAGTGTTAGGCAGCAGCCTGCCCTGTCACTGTCGCTGTGCTCTTGCCGCAGGTCGCCGTGCCGCCGCTGGAGGAGGAGCTGCGGCGCTCGGGCTCGCAGGAGGAGCGCAGGCAGGGGGTGCAGTCGGAGTTCCCCCCGCCCACGGGCCGGGAGGTGATCCTGCGCACCTCGGTGCCCCGGCCCGCCCCCTACTCCAAGGCGCTGCCGCAGCGCATGTACAGCGTGCTGACCCGCGAGGATTTCCGGCTGGCGGGGGCTTTCTCGGCAGACACCACCTTCTTCTGACCCGGCCCGCTCGGCCCGGGCCCTCCCGAGCGGCGGGGGACTCATTCCCGCGGGCAGGGAGCGCTGCAGAGGGACTGGCGTGCGCTGCAGCCGGAGCGCTGCTTCCTAAGGACTTGGATTGGCCGCCGGGAGGGGGTGGCTGGAGCAACTCATCTGCGAGGTTTGGAATGGCTTCAGGAGTGGTTTCAAACTCTCTGTCCAAAGGGAGCATATTTTCCTTTTGTTGTATTAGCTTAATTACGGACTTGAGTGGGCTGTGTGCAAATACTCATGTTGCAATTCATGCAGAATGTGCTGCTTTGCACTTCAGGATCAGACTTTATCAAGTGACATTAGTCTACAAATTGATATATATATAGACATTAAGTAATTTATATTTATTACTAATCATAATCACAGAGCCCAGTATTTTTTGGTTAATCACTGTTTCAAGTACTTCTGAAATATCCTTATTTTTATTTAAAGTGTACAGTTCATTCTCTAGTTTGTGCTAAGCTCTCCTGGTTGTCCACATCTTGTCACTTCTCCCAGACAGAACTAAGTGGACAGTGAGCCTGACTGACAGCCTGCAGTGGATCACTGAGGGCTTGGGATACTTCATATCCTTCCCTGTGTGCAAGGGCCAAAGCTGGATGGAAATGACACCACAGGGGTTTTTCACTGCGAGCAACTCACTGCTGTTTACCGAGGCCATTTGCCTGCACTCCCTGTCAACAATGGGAGAGGAGGGGACAGCTCTGTCACCTCTGGCCCCTCATGCCACATGTGCCAATGTTGCTTTACAGTGACCTTCATCTGTTTGAACGAGAATCGGCAGAAGATCAGCATTACTTTACAAATGTACAAACAGCTACAGTATTGTGGACATTACTCAATAAATATGAACTCACTGTTGGCTCTTAGTATTCCCGTGCTTTTCCATGCGCTCCTTGCACACTCTGACCCAGGAAGGACGTTGTGAGTACAGAGAGTTGAGGTCTGCTGTTAGTAGTAGGATCTCAGGTGTTACCCTAAAACTTCTTTGAGGGGACAGGGAGATCTGGGTCTTCTCCTCGCATAAACTTCTATGAAGTAGAAATACATTTTTCAGGATGAAGAAGAGTTAACAAGGTAAAACCTTGTCACAGACCTTGTTTTCCAGGCTGTTTGTGTGTTACCTCAGACATCAAGGGTAAGTATGATAAAGACCCATAGCTTCTGTTTAACTGTGTGGGTTCCTTAAAACTAATTACACTGAGCAATGGCAGATTTACTTATTAGGTGAAATTTAGGTTAAGCTTCTTCCCCAATACTCTTGGTTTTCTCCTCTAATGAAATCTTCCACTGCAGTGTGGACTCTTGTAAAGGCTGTAGAAACTTGAAAGTCTCTCACGCCTGGTTATCAGGCAATATATTCCTACCTGGTCTTTTAAACTGCTGGAGAGATGATTCCTTTATCATACTCAGACACCACAAGCATTATTAACACAGCTAAAGGCCTGTTAGTTTGACTATAGAAAATGGTGCACTCCTGCAGCTACCTTGTCTTAAACAGTCTTTTTCTCAGAAGGATACTTCAGCTTATTTTAACTAGCTGTAGTTGAAATTGCAGACTTGCACTGTCAGATGGTGCACAGCTCTGCTTTATGAGCTTACAACTGCCTTACAGCATTCAAGGGATGAGGAGAGAGAGAGCATTAAAAAAAAATCACCAGGAGAGAGAACTGTATTTATTTAAAGTAACTGTAAAGCCAGCCAGGTAAGCAGTCCAAAATTACCAGCATCTCTGCAATCTCATTAAGGAGAATTTGACTGTAGGATTTCCCAGAAACTACCCTTGATGAGATAATTGCTAATATTTAATGTTTCCTATCCTGAGTAACATTTCAGTACAAGCTGGTTTAAGTAAAACCAGAATTCAACTGACATCAATTCTAAATACCAAAGTCCTGTAAGTCAGGCCCATGCCAAGAGTCAGCCGTCAGGGAGTGAGCAGCACTAGAGGACAAATCACTTGTGCTAGTTTTTGTCATAATTGTTGTATTTTATTGTGGTTTTGGCTGTGAACAACAAAAGGAATTAAAATTATGACATCTTCTAGGTCCATGAAGTTCCCAGTACAACTGAACCCTTTAATACCACCAGCAGTTTCAACAGAACTTCCTTAAATTCTTGAAGCCCTAACTACCCTACAAGAGGAAACCATAATGATTCAAAATGGCATTAAAGGTATACACAGAAATTCAGCTTTAAACCAGGGACATAAAAAACGGTGATGATCAAGTACTTTGGATGCACTCTGACAATCACTTTCTTTGGTTTAATTCCTTATTTTCTTCTCAACAGCATGATAGTGATTTCTGTTAAATCAGTGCAAGAGGAAAGCTGTAACTATATCGGGTTCAGAGTTACAATGTACCTGAATGTATTGTGCCTTTTACTTCTTCACCAAAAATTTGGTGATATCACAGCCGTACTTTGTAGCTAAAGATCTTCTCTTCAGCTGGCTTCTTTCCTTGGCCTGTTTTGCAGTTCTCTGCAAAAGAGAGACAGGTCTGGTCAGTGAGTATTGATACTTGGCAGAAACACATCTAGCAGAAAGCATTAGCCCACAGTAAAACTCCAGTCTATCTTTGCAGTAGACAGCATCATGCATTGCAAATGTTGATTAAGGCACCGTTTTCCCAAAACCAGAGGAAACTGTCATATTGTAATAGTTTAATGCTACTGTTCCACCTTGGCTGTAGGGGAGGGAGAAGCTGTGAGCACTAGGGTTCTGCAGCAGGAGGGAGCAGGGCTGAGGAGGAGGAGCCCAAGTGCAGTTTCCCCCCCCGCTGTTCCCTGTTGAGAGGGCCAGGATTCGCAGCTCACCTCCCTGTGGCAGGCTGTGCACAGGGTCTGCAGGTTCTCCAGGGAGCACTGGCCTCCTCCACTGTACACAGGCTGAATGTGGTCCACCTGCCAGAACTGTCCTTCTGCTGGGCTCCTGATCATCTCATTCAGCTGCAGCACACAAAGGACATGGCAGGGGTGAGACACTCCTCAACTACATGGACATCCTACTGTAGCACAAAGGAAATTCTGGGAAGTAGCTATCTATAGTTTTCATCAAGATAAAGAAAGCCAGCCTTGGCATTTTTTAGTTACTCCCACTGGACAAGCAACAACTGTAAGTAGCTGACCCATTTTCACCTAGCCCTGGCTGTACATGCACCCCTACAGAATCAGAGCTCTGATGCCTGTGCCTTTCAGAGGTGTTAGAAGACAATGGGATTTAGTTAATTTAATTGTTTTTAAGGACTTGTTTTTTCTTGTTCTGTTGTTGGTGCTAGGTTACCTTTCTATCTTAAATCTGTAAGAACATTTTTGGCTTTCTCTGAACTCTCCATACACAGACCAGCCTGTACAGAATTTTCTGCTGAAACCCCAGAACCATCACCTGCCCAAGGGGAAGGTGAGACATCCAAGAGCTCTCCAGAAGCTGTTTCCTCTGGCTCCTGGGTGCATCCCTGACGCTGAGATAAAGCTCCTGGGCGTTGTGCTGGCAGCACTGGCACACGCCGTGCTCGATGTGGAACACGCTGGAGCGCAGGTAGCTCTGGCTGGAGCGGATGGAGAAGTCCTCCTGGCAGGCGTGGCAGCAGAAGCGCGTGTCCCAGGCCGGGCGGCCAGCGGGGGGCTGAGCTGTTGGCTGCTGGCAGCTCAGGCACAGCGGGGTCCCCTGGCTGTCCAGGGCCTGCAGATACCCTTTGGACAGGGAGGAGCCTCCTGCGTCAGTCTGCCCTGGAGGAAGGGCTGAGGGATCATTTCCGGTTTCTGAGAGCAACCTGTTGGCAGAGCAAAGTACAGCTGTGGGTAAAGGAGGTATTCAGCAGCCCAGTTCAGTGAAGATTTATGCACTGTGTATTTCCATTACATATTTTTCATGTTCTGAAACGTCATTTTGGTTGAAGTAACACCTTGCTCAAATTGATACCTGCACAGTGCAAATCCTTTATTTGGTTTACATTTCCATTTAAATAAAATTTGGCAATATAGCAAGGCAGATTTTTCTTACGCAAATTTTACTACACTCAATTATTAGCTAAAATAATGCTGTATTCATAAAGAAAGGTGATTTCTATCAGGCATGTACACAGACAAGTAAAATGTTTCAGGTCCCTCTTTAACAGAAGTAATAAAGGAAAGATCCTGGTTTCTCTTTATAGTCTTCATGGCTGCCTCTCAATTTCCTACTCAAAACAAAGTAGGATACATGGTACTTGTTTAAGAAAAAATTTTAAAAGGGCAATTCCTGTTTTGAATTTTCACTTCATTGCTCCCTTTTTTAAAAATTCTGAGGCAAAACAGAAGCAAATTCTGTGTCCCCAATTTGATGCTGACCTCACAGGAGGGCTGAGCTAACATTCTTTTCTCTAACTGAATCATGTAACTATTCTCTTGTTTTGCTTTAGTCAGACTCAGTTAATTAGCAGCTCTGTCAGCAGACAAGATGAAATTAAATTGTTATAAGAATAAAACAGAGCTCATTAGCACTACAGCAAGTTTCTCATCTAACTACTGTACTTCAGCAAAGCAGACACTCATAGCAAATAATTTTACTACCTTAAAAAAAAACACGTGGCAAAAGAACGTAATTATCTTACTGCATTAATAAACCTACTTACTGCATTAATAAACCTACTTACTGCATTAATAAACCTACTTACTGCATTAATAAACCTACTTACTGCATTAATAAACCTACTTTGTGGATGGTTCAGGAGAATCACCTTTGTCCAGAGAAGCCCCCATTTCTTTGGAGATGAGGCGAACGCTGCCCCTGCTGCTGCTGGCCTTGGAGAGCGAGGCTGCTGCCACATCCTCCCTGGTCACATACCTGAGAGAGTGACAAATCCTTCAGCAAAGGGAGCAATCTCCCTCAAAGAACATCACTCTAGGCTGCAACAAGACTGGTACAGCACATTCTCTTCAAACATTCCTCATTTTCTGGATGAGAAGTAAAGAAAGTTTGGGAAAATGTACTTCAAATACTTCCATGCTAGAAGAATCTTTTTCTAAAACTGAATTCTAACCAGTGAACAAGAAAGTTGGTTTGTGTATAACAACTAAAAAATGGCAGCAATTTGATACTGCCTGACAGTGAAACTTGAAAGGCATTTTGTTTCAGTTAGGTGAAGTCTCAGTGACACTGGATAATCCAGAAACTTCACAAACTCTGGAGGACTCCTCACTTTGTTGGTTATGTTTGAACTCCCTCCTTTATTTTTATATGAAACCCTGTAAAACACAACTGCTCTTAGGTAAAAAACCTAAAACTGCTTCACAGAAACCACTGTTCAGACAACTTCTGAGGACATCTCTCTGTACTGAGCATCTGCCAAACCCTACACACCACCTTACAACGCTGCTGTAGGTCCTGGTAAGCTTTCTAACACCATTCACAGATTTTTCCTACGCTTTATGGAAGAATATAATAAGGCAAAAGGTTCACAAACACTTACTGCCCTCTGCTTCTTACATTACTGGAATTACAAACTATTTATTTACTTAATTCTTACCTACAGCCAAAACAGAGCCTGAGGAATTTAACAGTAGGGACTGAGGGGAATAAGATTTTAGATGGTTTGCATAACATGTTCTGTGCAGAACAGTGACAACACTGAGGCTGAAAATGTGTCAGGGAAAACCACATCAGAAAAGGAAAGAAAGCAAATCAAAGGTACATTTAGGTTTTAACAAGGATCAAACACCAGCCCTTTTCAGTGACACTCAGCAAAGAGAGCCACAGTTCTGACAAATGTCATCCACAGAGAACAGAACTGCTTAAAGAAAAAACAGGAACTGGAAAGGGTTAGGAGTTGGCTGTGAATTATGACTAAAACATTATCTCACTGATGGCAACTAATGATTTTTTTCTGCTTTCAGGTGGGGAAAACAACAAGATGCTTTGACCTTACTTTTCTGTTGTGGCCTTGAGGTCAGGGTTTTTCCTTTAAAAACCCCTGGCAAGTTCCAGATGTTGAAACATGCAATGCAGCAAAGCCAGAGCAGCTGCTGAATGGGGCACACAGCTGGGCAGGGAAGGAGACACTTCCATTCCAGCAGATTCACCAACATGCCTGGTTTCCTCTGCCTGTCACTGACAAGCAATCACTGATTGTCCAGTTAGATTTAGCATCATTCCACTGAAGGTCACATTAAATAAATCAAACTTTGTGCAGTAATTAGTAGGAGTTAAAACCAAACCCCACCATACCTCTTTGTGCTGCTGCCCACTGACTGCTTTTTAGACAACTCCTCTGCAGCATGAATGGGACTACAGAAGACCTGACCACTTCTTCTGACAATCTTCTGTTTCATTGCTGTTAGATGAGTCCATTCTTTCACAAACCTCAGGATCTGGCAGAGAACACACCTGTCAGCAGCAGGACAGACTTTGCACAGAGCTAATTACAGTGAAACAGTGCCATGGATTAGTGCATTCTACACTGGCTGGAAACAGCTCCTACAATCACAGATGGTGCCTTCAGGGAACTCTTCACACTTTCACCCTCCATCTGCAGAACCCACTCAGTAGATGCCTCACACAACAGCTGGTTCAATCAGGAACCTCTCCTACAAATTTAAGTTGCAACCTTGTTGGAGAACCTACAAAAATGATCAGTTTTGTTCCTACATGAGTTTTCTGTTTGGAAAATGAGATTTTAAGTTAAGCAGATATTTCCCATCCAGTTTAAACCTGGATTTCCTTACTTGAGTATTTGGCTTTGCAGTGTTCTTCTCAAACCCCATTATGAATGCAATCTACATTAACTGAATGTCTCCATGGAGTTATGCCTGACATTGCTATGAAAACTGTTGGTAGACCAAAGGGGGAGTGAGAGTGGAGGCCTGCTCAGGCCTACAGCTCTGATACAATCTAGAACATTCTAAGAGTGGGCTCCATTTAATTCAGAACCTTTAAGAAGTTATTTTGTTGACTTATTAAAGTTAGTAACTAATCCTCTAAATGAAAAATTAGATGATGCTTCATTGATTCCTTCTACTGCAATGTGAACAGGAGGCACAGTAATTTGCCAGAGTAACAGACTGCATAATTAATATTCACATCAACATCTGTAAGATTGCTTTGATGAAACTGTGCCTATATCCCAAGGCCTGGAAGTATTCTGCATTTATTTTTTTTAAAAGTAAGTAATCTTCCTCTGCATTAAATATTATTGCTGTGCCAGCAGAACTTGTTCTTACCAATGCACGATTCTTTTTACTCTGGAAAGTCTCTGGTAAATCTTCCCAGTTATCCAGCTGTATATCCAATGGAATAAAATTATGATTCAGTGGTTCACCATCCTAGACAAGCAAACAGTTTTTGTTTACAAATGCAGTGTAGCACAATGTAGAAAAAGTAATCTGTTTCAAGTGAATTCTCTTCCCTTCCTACTAAATTTAGTCCCTCAAGGTCAATTTTTTCCATAATTAACAATAAGGCACAGAGATAACAGTAACAATGCAAGAAATATGAGTCATATTAATCTACCAAAAAGTAAGAAGGCTGAACATTTTAACTTTTAATAGATCAGATTTTTTTCTTTGCAAATAGTTCAGACACACAAACTGCCTTATATGAAACTAAAATTACAATCCTCTTGACTGAATTCTAAGGGAAATGAATGATTGTAGATAGGAGAATGTCACTTCATTACAATTTAAAGTAAGACTTCTTGAACATTGTTTATCCTACTTCTTTTCAATGTCTGAAATAGTTCTCCACTTAATTTTTAAAGGAGTACGTTGTCCCAGTGGGTACATCTGGCCAAGAAACTTATTGATTCACAAACATTCGAGAGAAGGAGTCAAAGCAGAATTCCCCAGTGTCTCACCATTCAGCAGATTTTGTGCAGTTCTGGCACAATGAAACTCTAATCCCAGCAAAACCCAAACCAGACAATTGCCCAAAACCCATCCAAAATGCATCTTTGTCAGAATAAAACATGTGAAGCTAGGCAGCAGAATAGACTGTTAGTACATTTAACAAGTTTCCAGATACAAGAGGACTTTTTGACTCTTTTTGATTTTTTCCCAGCTGCATCAGCCACATAAAAATGTCTCGTCCCAAAGATTTGCCCTCAGTTATCTGTGCTGCTTTAGTGGCACCTGAATACACTTATTCACTCAGTAATTTGAAGAAATCTTCCCAGTGAACTTTCCTATCACTTAAAAGAAGAAATTGGCAAGTCCTGACCTCCCCTTGAATAATGACCTGGAAAATTCCCAACTGCTGGTTTCTGTACCCAATCACCACTGCAGATTAATGATAACATGCTTTATTCAGGAGCTTACAGACTTAAACACAGCACCAATGTTGAGCTTTCTGAAAATGTGGTGGCAATATTTTATTTACTTAGTGTGTCAGGATTTACTATCATTTTTTATTGGAATTTTGAATGGTATAATCTATTCAAGTAACTTCGTGGTATCTCTAATAATAAAATAATGAATTTTAAATAACTGTCACTGGTATTTCTAACAGATGATTTAATATATAAGTCCAATTTGGTAAGCCAAGAGAAGTGTTGGAAGTTATGTATCTAAGGAATTATTACTTAGATACATTACTCATTAGTGCTCAATTCCATTGAGAAGAAGAACTAGAATGATAAACTACCTAACTTTTGTACATTTCAGCTAATAGAAAAATATTGATGCTTTTACATAAAACATAACAAAGGAAAGCATACAGAAACATTCCATAGGGCAACATTTTCCTTGGTAATTTTAAAACTACAATAACCATCCATATTTCAGGTTTACCTTTGTATAGAGGTGGATTCTATCAGTATTCCTGCTTGCACAAAACATAAGCCCATCATATATTTGGAACGTGTCTGATTTATCTACAATGGAAAAAATGTTGACATTAAAGATTTCTCTTCATTCATTCTACTCTGACATTAAAACCAATATTAAATATGTATCTAATTCTAGAACAACATAAGGGGCATAACTCAAGCAGCAAATGATTAAGGTATTTGTGTATTTTGTTCTTCTGTTTCTCCTGAATGACCCATCATCTGTTTTGTGTCCTGTCCTGAGTTTCAGCTGCTGGTCTGACACAGTTGCTGTGTCAGGAAAGGCTGGGCTTGTCCAGCATCAAAATTCAACAAATAGCTGAGGCTAAAATGATAAAGTCCCATGCTAGTGTTTTTACTTCTGTGCTTCAGAGGTGTAGGCTTTTATTTTAAAAGCCATTTTGCATGCCAGAGGCATTTAATTCAGTTTCACAATGGGATAGAATTTTCTTTCAGAGTCCCACTTTACCTTCTCCACACTCTTTTTTGCTTTCTTCCTTTTCAGTGCAAACAGTTTCCTGTTCTCTGATTTCAAGAGATTGCTGGGCCCCCAGTTCCCTCACATCTCCTCTTCTGCCTTCAGCATTGTCCTCTGCTCTCTCTCCATCTCTCCTGGGCTCTTCTGACACTTCTTCCTCAGTCTGGCTCCCAGGAGCTTCACTATTTCTCTCACCTAAAGACAAAGAAACAAGAAAAGCAATGATTTGTGTTACCTGGCAGGTACCTAATAACACATCTGGAGACAGGGCTGTGTCACTGAAATTGAAAGAAATGGCATTGCATTCTCTAATATTATTATGCTGCAACCACTTAAGAAGCTGGAGCTAACTTTAATACTAGGAGAACAAACACATGGAACAAAGCCTTTAATTTATGTAATCCCGTGCACCCAGATTAATGTCAAAAGATAGATGTAATAAATAATGCAGTTAGCAATCCTATATTATATCCAGTTATTGTATACCATAAACACACCAAGTAGTTTTCCAAGCATTGATTTATAGCTGTGAAATTCAGAAGTTGTCCTTACTTGAACAGGCCCAGATATTTAAATAAATAAAAAAAGAAGTAAAGAGAACCTTACCCATGCCTTTGCAACTGAAATGACAAATATGGGCACAGATTTATAAAAATGTTTCATTAATTTTCTGGATAGCTTAAATAAATTTAGTAGAAGAAATCTACTGTGAGTTGTTGGAGAAAGAAAAGCCATATTTTCCAGATAATGTCTCTCATGACAAATACACAATGCTCAAGTTAATAAAACACCAATATCACATTGCTTAGTTTTGAAAGGTAAAGAAAAATTTTGCTGTTTAATTGTATTCAGAATAACCATAAACCTCAAGGAAGAGGAGAGGGACATTTGCTGCAAATAAAACAGAGGATATATTCTTCCTTATAGAATTTATATCCAGTTAACATTTTATGGGCATTTTTTACTTGTTTCAAGTTAGACTCATGTAAAAGATCCTTGCAGAAAGCAAGACTAAGGATCACTTGAGGGGTATTTGTTCATGTACAGACACAATTCTTCATATTTTCCTGGATTTCTGTTTCGTCGTAGGTTTAAAAAAATTGTATTTTCTGAGCCTGATCACAACTGAAATGAAAAAGCATCTTTCCCTCTGCAGCACCCCTTACTCACCATCCCTGCTCCGGGGGCAATGGCACATCTCACAGTAGGGCAGCAGAGCATTGTTAGTGTAAGTGCAAGCACTGCAGTGCCAAACTTTATTTGAAGCTGTACTTTCACTTGATGTATTTAAGCCACAAGGATAGAGCTCACTGTTTTTTTCTGAAAACAAAGAAGGCTTTTTTCCAGTCAATGATGTTTTCTTTTTATTACTGGAGCCGACTGGGGTTGGTCCACTTATGCACCTTGCTCTTTTGGCTTCATGTTCCCAAGTATCTTCATGAGAAATTGTCTCCACCTCACTTATCCTTGTGGAATCCAGGTTTTCATCACTCTTCTCTGCATCCTCTTTTGTGACTGCAGAAGATTCTGAATCATTATGTAACCACTCATCATCAGAAAATCTTCTGCGTTTCTTCTCTGTGGAGGATTTGGGGGAAAAGAAGGAACGTATGTCGTGCTGTTTGTCCTTTTCAAACTAGGGAAGAGGAAAGGAATACAGAACCACAGAATCATTTAGGCTGGAAGAGACCTCTGAACCCCAATTATGACTGCATCAGAAACTTAAACAAAAGATATCTTTAACAAAAGATAACTTTAAGAACAAATAGTGATCAGAAAAAGCAATTCAACATTTGTCTCCTGTTTTGTCAAAAGTATTTTCAATATTCCCCTGAAAATTCTGAAATGGCACTACCAGAAAACAGATACACAGAACTGATAAGCTGTGTGCCTTTTTTGAAAATGTCCATTACAAGGAAAGGCTTTCAAACACTTTTTTAGACATTAGTCCAATTAATTCAGCACAATTAACAAAAATGTCATTTAAACAGAAATTACTTGGTCTTATCTGACTCTGAGGGTGGCTCAGTCACCTAAACATAACATAAGGACCCATCAGAAGATGTAGATGACATTTATTCCCTGCAGAGCACTTTTCCCAACTTCACCTAAGTTTTAAAATGGAATTTACATTACTTTTTCCTACTTTTTTGGTGTTTCTCCATTAGTAATGTCTGAAGTCTGCTACATTTTTTTTTTAAATAAAAGGAAACAGAAAAAAACAAGTTTTAAGTCTTACATGTGTAAATAAAAGTTCATTTTGGGAATCTTCTAGACTTTCATTTGGGGTCCAGGTCTCAGCAAAACTCAAAAAATCCCATTTTTCCTTATCACCTTCTTCAGCCTGCATTTTCTCTTTCTTGCCATTCAAGGTGCTGCCTGTGACTTTGGCCTACAGGAAGACAATAATGCTAAGTGCTGCATTTAGGACACTACAACCAGTAAAGCTGTACACAAAATGTCAGTATTTATTGAAGATAGAAGAGAATATATACATTGTGTACATCTCTAATAGCCTTAACATGTTTGGATTGGCATGTGGAGACAAATAAAGGCAGAATTATTTAGTGACAGAACTTGTAAGGGAAATTGTTGTTGAATTACTGAGCCCCATCTCTTCCATGTTTAAGAAGACTCATAATGCAACAGGCAGGATGAGCTTTAAGGACCCTTCCAACATAAACCATTCTATGACTGCTAACAACAACTGGGTGATACTTGTGGAAAATGGCAACAGAAGAAAAGATTAATCTTGGATCTCCTGAAAAAGAACTATCTGAGAATGCCTCTGCCTCTCAGAAAGGAAGGTTAGTTTAAGCACAACATTCATTCAATTAAAATAAAACCCAAAAGAAATTCTAGCTGTTATAAGTGAGCAGAATACCTGAATGCCTTAAAATTGTAAACTGTACAACAACAGCAATAAAGAGCTAGAAGATAAAATAACCATCCCCTGTGGATATGAACCATCCCATTCCCCTTGGCAAAGACTCATTATCTTTGCATCTTGAATGAAGAGCAAAAAGCTGGAGAAGACTAAATCAGAACAAACATGGGCATTTCGATGATTAGCAGTTGTAGGTGTATGAATTTGTCTAATATAAGATAAACAAGACTTTTGTAGCACTGGAGTGCAGCCCCAAGGCCTGTGCTCCCTCAGCCCCACTGCACACCCACCTTGCGGTTCAGCATTGCCCACATGAGGGTGTCCATGGTTCCTTTGGCAATCAGGAAGTGAATGTTCACAGAGCTGCACTGCCCAATGCGGTGTGCTCTGTCTTCTGCTTGTTTAATGTGCCCTGGGTCCCAATATAATTCAGCAAACACAACGTGAGTGGCAGCAGTGAATGTTAAACCCTAAGCAGAATAAATAGATGCATTTAAAAAAAAAAACATGGCACACACAAACAACAGGTTATCTGAAGCAAAAGAAAGTTAAAGGTTGTACAGGACATTTTAATATGGAAATAAGAGCGTAGTCAAGGTGGTCCTCAACAGCAGATGGATTTATTTTACTGATTCTTTCTTGGGCCTCAGATTCAAGAAATACTTCAATATTGTGCAAAGGCTACACATTGCTTCTCATTGTGGAATGATATCTATTTCCTATTAATCTAGTGCTTTTAGAGAAATAGAGTTTTTCTAATTATTCAAGAATGAGATGCTGCTGCTTATCATCATTTAGCTCAAGAAAATTCAATAGAGGCTTAGAACAGTTAACATGGTTAGTGCAAAGAAATGAACACAGGGTCTACAAAGGACAAATTGCACAAAGATAAATTGCCTTCAGTAAATCACTTCAGTCATCAATGATTTCAGTAGCTATATTCTTCCAGTGTATTATTTCACATATTTTCTTTTCTGCCCTACCTGACCAGCTGCCTGAATACTCAAAATAGCAACCCGGGTTTCAGGGTCCTTCTGAAACTGATTGACGAGGTGAATCCTCTCTGCAGAGGGAACACTCCCATCTATCCGGATGTAACGAGCCTGGGACATTAAAACAGAGACTAAATGACATCACCAGTGTCTGTTTTCAGACCCAATCCCTCCCTGTCCCCCAGTAAAATAGGAAAAGGACTGTTCTATTCCTCTCATAGGGATCAGGATACATCAGCACTCTTTTGCCCTTTGATTTAAAATTAAGTCTCTATCTAGAGAAATGTAGACTTTGTATTCCCTGTTTGCAAAAGCAGAAGACAGAATGAACATGGGATCTTAAAATGAAGTATTACACAGAAGAATCTGGAATTTCCCTGACACTGTTTTTTAAAATTCCAAACAGTTAAAAAGAATAAAAATACAAAATAGAAAAGTTATCCACCATTCCCTAGCAATAATTAAGAGTCCATGAACAAAACAAGGTGAAAGCTGTTTGCAAATATTTTTACTGCTTTGAATTAAACATTCAGGTGAGATGATTGCATGCTGTTAAAAGCCCCCAAAAATAGACAGAAGCATACTGGTAGAAAAATCTGGAAAACAATTGCCTACAACATTGATTTAATAATAATAATAAAGTCATACCAGATACATCATCCTTAAACACAAAGCAGTTCTTCAGAACCACATGATCCCTTTTAATCCAGTGGCACTGATCTGAATACACATAAAATCCTTCCATTCCTGTACTCATGTGCAGTTCTGCTGAACTCAAACACAGCTGACAGCCATTTGTAGAAGTGAAGTTAAATTTGGGTGCACATTTGTTAAGGCTTTACCTTGCTCTCTATCACTGCCTCTGTGCAGGCTTGCAGCATGCTCAGGTGATGGGCAAAGACAAGGAACTTCAGTTTGTCATTGTCAAGCATCATTTTAATGTAGTCCTTGACTGCTCCTGCCTGCAGTAAGAGAGTGTTTTCATTAGTGAGACACACAAAATGTTTGAAAAGACAGTTTTTATTTTCATGTCTTTCAATTCCTTGTAACACAAAAAGGTAAATTTCCATATCTTTTGTTATCCATGTAAGACTTTATCAAACACTGACACTGCTAAGAATCAAATAATTCAGATTAATTTTGTTTAAAAAATACCACAACTTGATGTCTTTGAGAAACCTAACTTACTCCTTCAGAGAGAAAAGAGCCACATTTACCCTCAAAAGATCATATAATTACATGGCACTTCTTCTAGATTAAGATGTAGATAAAACCCCTTTTAATTCAGACATCATTATCTGATTTTTTAATCCATATTTGAGAAAAACAAACATACTTCAAACAGACATGGTAATATTTAATCAGAACTTCTGCATTCACACACACATAAACCATATATCAAAACTGAAAGAATAATTTTGATATGTTCATGATACCATAATCATAAAATATTGCTCTATTTAAGCATTCATAGAATTCTGTGTCAAATGTAATTTTCAGTATCTTTTACAGAAGCTATTAAAGCAATGGTGACAGTTAATAACAAAATTTATCAGTGATCAACAGTTAATGCAATACACACTGCAGCAGTCTTCAGATTTCTTTTTCCATTGTAACGGAGTTCTGCCTATTCCAAAAACATACAGGAAAAAAGAGAGCATTTTTCCATTTCATGATTACAAAACAAACCAAATAACCTCATCTCCTGTTCTGCCCAATAAAACCACTTTTACGAGATTAAAACCACACCCTGGTTCATTTAGGAATATTAAGGGAAGACTTGCAGGCTCACCTTGGCAATGGCTGTTTCCTTATACATGCGAGTGATCAGATTCATGACTTGAGAAAATTGGCTTTCAGTGGCATCTGAACTCAGACTTCTCATTAATTTCTCCCACTCTGCAAAAGTGGCATTCAAATTCTAAATGGCAGAAGAGACCAGTGGTTAGATACAAGGATAAAGCATGTTCTACCTCAACAGCTACATTCCAAGTGTGAAATGTTTAGGAACTTTGGAGAACTCTATCAGATTTGGCTAAAAGTAACTGTAGGATTCAAAATCTATGGGAAAAGAAGACAGGAGATTGTACTAGAATTACAACTTCTATCATTGATGCAAAAAAGTTTGCTGTATTAGTGCTGTGTTATATTTTAAGAACAGTAACAGAGATACTCTGCTTTATACTCACCCAATCTTTGTAACTACATATAATACACATGCCTATATAAAAATACATGTCCATACATAGATATGTACTAACAAATGTGTTTTCATCAGAAATGGAAAATTTACCTTTGCTGCAGCTTGCGGGAGGTCAAATGGAATACGCTGCCTGACTTTGGGAGGCAACTGAGTTAGGACATCATTCTTCAGTCTTCTGATCATTATTTCACTTAAAAGCTGATGTAGTTCCTCTAAGTTGGAAGCTCCTCTACAGTCCCATTGCCTTCTTTTACCAAAAAATCTGAAAATGATAAATCAATACAGAGTGTAAACATGATATCTTCCAAACTCAACAGAAATCTTCAGTACATATTTGATTTTAAAATATACTATTGGACAAGAAAGTGTGCTTCAACTTCCCAGCAGCCACCACTGTCTGCAGGAGTTACTGCTCATCACCTGCACACAATCCTCTGTCTATTCCCAGCTTCCCATATTTCACTGTCTACAGGAAACAGAAGTTTCAGGTTTAATTTTGGAACTCCTGTTTCAATGGACTAATGAGAAGAATATACCACCACGAGAATATTCTTTATTATATTACAGACAGGAAAGCCATCATGAAAACTGCAAATATCACCATCAATACTCCTTTCTTTCCCTCCCTAAGAACTCCTTCTTAGTTACTGCCAAAGACAGGATTTAAAGCTTAAGCTATCATCTTTAAAAGTAATACTATTTAATGAGCATGGTTAAATGAAGGAAGAAGGTTTAACATGAGGAAGCTAAAGGCTGAAAAGAGAAAGAATTTATTAACTCAGTCTTCCTTATTCTTCCCTTGCTTTGCTGTTTTTGAAGAAGTGTTGCAGCAGGAACAGCAGCTTTTCTCTGTCAGCATCGCCAGGAGACAATAAAATAATGAACAAGACAGATTTGGAGAAAAGCCCAGGTAGCACTTTGCAGGGCCAGGAGAGTGTTACAAGCATGTAATTTTTATTAAAAGACCAAACAAACAGCCACAAAACCCCAACAAAATCCCCCACAATCATTTAGAGATTTTTAAGCCTTACTGACTTTATCAAAAGCGTTCTAATTAGCTGAATTAGCTGAATATAATCATTTGGGGAAGGGGCTGAGGGAGTCACTTGTACACTGGTGAAGCAGGAATGGCACAGATGGAAGACAGCAACAGCTTTTGCTCATATTCCTTCCTGGTCTATTTATATGTCTGTCCTTCCTCCACCTTGAAATATGACAGAAATGGCAGGCTAAACCTCACAGAAATAGTTTGGACTTCATCTTTAAAACAGGTGTCTATGGACACCTCAGGAAAAACCACCCATATTTCCACAGAAAGTGCTACATAAAATAATCCTATCAAGTTTATTACCACAGGATGTTTTATTCCAGCCAAGTCACGAAGAAAAAGTTATTCATTGAAAGCTTGCCAAACCCTGAACTTGATTTTTATTACATTTATGGTATTCCAAAAATAAGATAATCATCTATGATTGAGTAGCTAACCATGCTGTACCCACGCACACTTGTGGTGTGAAAATTACAGATGCATTCAGTCAAAACACCATGGAAAAAATAGCATTTCTCTGTCTGAAAATTAGACAGTGATCTTCCATGTTATTTGAAGTTAAATACTGATAAAATGTATATGATGGAGGGAGAAAAACAAGTTTTGTGAAAATGAAACCATGTAATTATTACTGTAAAAATTAAATCTAAATGCTAGCCAATTTAGCTGACAAAAATCTGTTATTCTGAATATATGCAAAGTTGTAGATATAAAATTTTTAGCTAAGACAGTCAGCCTGTGAAATACAGAGACAAGTACTGGACTTCTTTGCCCACCCAAATGTGGTGAGGTAGCAAAAAACCTAGACCCCATAATAAAGAGAGATACAAATTATTACATGACCATGAGCTTAAAACTAAGTCAAGAACTCCAGTTCTGAAGGTAAAACCTCCCCAACAGCCAATACTAACAACAATAAATGTATAAATAATTTTACTTAACAGAATGCTTCAACTTTTTTTCTAACTTTATTGCGCTAATTTATTTAATCGGTGTCATCCTTTTCCCAATGCTCTTTGATGGAAGAGATGGTACCTGACCCTGGGTTTCCCAGCATGATGGTGTGATAGAGCAGTAGAGGTATTGCCTACTGATTCTCTCACTTGGCATGACAAGAAAAATCAAAGATACTCATAAGAATGTAATTAAGCAAGTGCAGTAATACCTGACACGAGCATCACAGTATTTTTTAGCATATTCATTCCAAGTTCCAAACCTTCTTGGAAACAGTGCCTCAATCTGCATGAAGAGCTGTATAAAAAAAGCAAAATAGCAACAGTGAAAAGTTTAAAATTGCCTGTGAATGTAAGACTAATCAGAAATAATCAATACATGGTTCTTGTGTTAAGTTTACATTCAATATCTGCACAAAAACCACACAGCTTTATGCAAAAGAAATTCCAAAAAGAGGATTCAGGAATGTTCAGAGAGGACAATTGTGGGAAGCCTCAAAGAACAGAGTGCTCAGACCACTGTAACAGCACTGACAGCTTGGAAAAGATTCACATTGAACAAGAAAACACAGATGAGATGAAGTCATTCCCAAAAATACAATTTTTACCATTCGCCAGGTACATGGGCTTCTGCAAAGCTTCAGTGCAGGTATTGCATGAGTGGTCTGCTTCTTAAAACACATGAAAAACCTACTCAATACTTAGGTTTTACTTCAAAAAATGGACAATATCAATTCACAGCATTTTTCCCTGCTGTATAGCAGGGAAATTTCACAGCATTTTTCCCTGCTGTATAGCAAGAGGTAAATACCAGTTTAGATGACCTTAACCAGGAAGAATCCTGCTTTACAAGCTGTTACACTGTTAAAGCTTCCTGGCCTCTGAGATCATTTTCTATACATTTAAAGACTTTATACCAAGATTCTGCTTATGACACAAAACAGATTAAAGATATAGAATGCTTTTTATAATCTGCCTGGTAGCCACAGAAGAACCTCAGTATCACTAAAAAAGGTCTCAAATTATTTCCCGTTTGGTCATGAATTTTGATCCTGTTGCTGTGATCAAGGACAGCTTGTATGGAATTTCCTTTAAAGACATTTACCAATGATAGTGATCTCAGTATCAACGTACTATATGAAGATATAACACCTTCTAACTTCAATTATTTGTCCAGGGTTGGTTGCAATGTCTTTGTACAAGAAGTTTTAATAATTATCCATACCCATAAACATAAATATTTGTTCTAACGTTTTAAGTGAGTACTCATGATATACCAAGCCGTCTTTCATACTGTGGGTATCTTCTTCAAGTTATCACCTCTCTGAACAAATTAAATTCATAAAGGGTCTTGGCATAAGTTCTATTTACACAGTGAGGAATTCTGAAGCATAAAATATTATTTATATAACTGCTTTAAGTTCCCCAAATACAAATCAGCTCCTATATTCCATTTTCCCCTACATTTGACAAATAAAGGCAGTTGTCTTGGGTTCAGTATGAAACCCAAGAGGGTTTTTGTTACCCCTCTGCTCCTCCCTAATTCCATAAGCTGAACTTCCTTCAAAGGAAAATTTGTCATTCTGGATGTGCAACAAGCACAGTCTGTATTTTGTTCCACTTAAGTGAACATTAGAAATATTCAAAGACCAGTGATAAACTAAGGGCTTTCTTTATCAGATGATGAAGTAGAAGATTTAATAAAAGATCTTGTCTACCAAAGACGCCCCTACCCAGGAGAAACAAGCAGTAGTCTGCTTAGGCTCTTTATTTTCTATTTCACCCACCATCAGTCTGTAACATGCAAGATTAATTTCATACAAGAAACACTGTCTCAAGTCACCTGTGCACACAAACTTGAAACAAGTTTGTAAAATCAACTCAAACAAAAACACATTGGTTTAGTTTCCTATACTTGTCCTTCCTGATACAGCCAGTGCACCTTTGGATGTCACAATGAATGTAATTGAACATATTTAACAAAACTGTTCATTTATTATTGATACAATCCTCAAAACCAAACCAAAACACAACATGTCAAATACCTCTTCAGGTCTTCCTAGAGCAGGAGTTCCAGTAAGGAGAACAGCTCTGAGAGCCTTCTGCACAATTGGCAGTAAAATCTTGCTGCGGGTGGCATTTCTGGATTTCATATAGTGCGACTCGTCAATCACAACCACCCTAAAGTTCTGCCTGTACAAAGTGTCAACCAAAGTCTGTGCATCAGATGTCAACAGCCCATACCCCAGAATTGTTACTTTGCTTGTTGATATTCCCCTGAAAGAGAAAATCCACAAAATTTTCATTGTAGGATAATTAATATAGCAGAGAGATTATAAAAACCTGATTTCAGAAGGTATGTATGTCTCCTTTTGGACTGATTGACAAGTGGGCTGTCAGGCTAACAACAACAGCTTTTGGTGTTTAAAACATCTCACACTTATCAACCACACACATTTCATAACTATTTTAAGAAGACACACATTGCATTTCAAAGGAATTTCACTTATTTGGATGCATTGCTTTACCCTGTGCTCCTTTCCAGGGGCACCCCATAGGAAAAATCCACTTTCTGGACAAAATGTTACACACAAGCCAAGATCTTTATTAGCACACAAACACCTGAAATATTAATGTCTCTGTGCAAGCTTTGTACTGCTCTGGTACATAGAGTCCCCTCACCAGCAGCCTGAGAGGATTAAGCAGACCGTCCCTGAGTATTTGGGCACTGTGAAAGTACAGTCTGGGCTGAATCTCACTATCTGGAAAAACCATTCCTGTCAGAACTGTCATCCAGCTTTTTTGCTCAAACAGAACAAGAAGAAAACAAAATATCCTAGAAGCAGGGAGTCAACATGGCACAAGATGAAAAATTAGTATTTAATTGAAAATGAACTTTTTATAACAAATTTCAAGACATATACAGGTCCAAGGCACAAACTGATTTTAAAATCACTAGAGAGCACTGTGGCCCTTCAGGAGCAGCACGGGAATTCAGAGACACACAAGTCACCAGAATGAGGGTCATAGGTGGTCTACCCATCTGTCAGACACCATTGCTCTGCTGGCATCATTTCTGTTGGTTCTTCAGTAGCAAGAGATCAAGAAACCAAGCAAGCTGGTTGAGGATTTAAGAGGAATAAAGTAAATGCAGCTATACATTCATGCTCCTGGATATGGAAGGGGCAGTAGGAAGGTATGGAAAGTTTGAGCACTGGCACTGTGGGCACTGCAGACTCTGGCTGTCACTGTACACATAAATGTAGCAACCAGGAAAGCAAGAATTTCCCTTATGCTTTCTGAAGGTTACATAAAAAAAATTACAAATAAACTTATTTATTTTAATGGAACCAATTTATTCAAGAAACTTCCATTTTCAAATTTGGCCAGAAATTATGAACCTAAACTGATGCCTAAGTTTATTTTAACCTGTTTTAATCAAGAAGCTAACACTCAAGCAGTAAACTTAGTTCTTGAAGTTTTGAAGAAAAGCAAAGTATTAAACTGTGAGAAATCAGAGCTTAACATATGGAAGCAGAATTTAACAAAATGCTAAACCAAGTTTGGCAGCTG
>VZTR01032521.1:36393-70459 GCA_013400775.1 Chaetops frenatus | reverse complement strand
GTCAGAGTTCAGGCCGTATGCACACAAAGACTCTGCTAAGCAGAGAAAAAAGGAAAAAGGTATTTAAGCTTAATTAAGTATAGAGATCTAGAAGTAAGCTACTTCTTGCTCTGAAATAATGCCAGATATCATGTGAGGAAACTTAAGATTTTGCATTTCTAATTTCTTTTTATTACGAGTTAATCCTTTACCTGCTTGTTTCCTGAAGGTGCTTAAAACGACGAGTTTCCATGGATGAATTCTGTTAGAGATTCTTTAGTAAATCTAAGTTAACAGTAAAACAATTAATATGGGATTAACAATTACAACTATTCCCCGAAATAGTGTGTTTGTGGATTGCACTGTTTTGGGCATTGTAAAATGTGCTTTCATTGTGTCTCATTCAGAGAGAGATCTTAAATCTTAAATGTAAATTTAATACTTTATTTTTAAACAAAATGTGTAATTTCTAAATCATAGCAGGAAAGTGTATTTATTTCAATAAACAGACTTTTTGCTTTTCAGTTTATAAAACCCATAGATGTTATACACAAAACAAACTTTGCATGTTTTAGAAACAGACTGCATATTTAAAACAAATTTTTATGTTACTAGGAGTTTGACTTTAGAATTTATTTTTTGTGTTGTTTTTTTTTTTTTCTTTTCTTGAAAGTTAGTTGAAAACAGTCAGAGTCAAACCCAATCATTTGGTATTATGTTCAGCCAAAGCCTCTGCTTTTTGGCAGATGCTCCACAGCCATCAATGCAGAAACTGGCTGAAGGTGATTTAATGGCATGTATTTCAATAAGAATCCCAAAAGAGATCCTAGTGTATGAAGAAATAAATGTCTTCTATAGCTCTGATAAACATGACATCTTGCTGAACACCATACAAACAGCCCTGAGATCTCAGCCATTGGAATTATCAGATGAAGCTCTAAAAAAAGAAAATAATTTCTTGTCGTAGGAAATGTTTGTTTTAAGAGATCCTTGCTTACAAAGGCAATAAAACCTGGTCATTTGAGACTGAGAAAAGGTTTCACTACCTGTAAATCAAAACCTTCCCTCTGACAAGACTTTTGGCTACTGTCCAAGATGGATTTTTGGCTGTTTGAAGTTCTGAAAGTCAAGGTCTATATTCATATTTGAAAAATGGAAGATTTGCCTGACTTTTAAATTATGCAGTTCAGATAAATGATGTGGTTCAAACTAAAAAGATTAGACAATGTTAATGAGGATTCAACTTTTTAGTATTTGCACCTATAAAACAATTTTCTCCCTCTTCAATACTTGAACTGTGAATTATTTCTTGAAATTGATTAATATATTCACCACTCCCATTATCTATTTGATTCTTCCCCGGAATAAAAATTACTTTTATCATAATATATGCACACCATTGCAGGATCATTTATATGCCTCAGGCAGAAAGATGATATAACTTTAGCCAATTCAGATTATTATTCAACTATCAATTGATATAATTGGGAATGCTATACATTTCATATGCGGTCAAGTGGGCCAAGAATATATTCAGCTGCTCCATTTCATTACACTGAAATGATCAAATGGATAGTTCAAAAGCAAAAAAAAACCCTCAAACCCAACACAAAAAAATCCTAACCCAAGCAAACAAACAATCTCTGCCAAACAATTTTATCTGTTACTCTAAAACATGTAAGTTCACAGAACTAATATTTTTGAAAAACAGGTATACCAAGGTAAATGTCAGATTATGAAGAGAGATGCATTTTTCCTCTTTTCTCCCATCTCCTATTCCTGCAACAGATAATGGAACTTACAAGTACACCAACTACCTAACAATATGGGTGAAAAATACAGGACAGGGGATGGATGCACTGGCATAGTTTGCCGGAGCTGAGACTGCAGCAAAGTGATTAAGAAGTCAGCAACATCTTCTTTTAGAAGGAATGAACCTTTTCCCTATGTGTGCAAGGAGATAGATGAAGGTACATATGTACATTAATATCACATACCTTTTAAGGCAGTTCTGTGCTGCACAGGTTTCTTTTGAAGAGAGTGTAGAGATCTTCTTGGTGTGAGGACTGGCAGGAAATACATATTATATGAATGAAGTCTAGTTATTTAATCATGATTAAGAGTGTAAGTACTGAATGATAAAGCAGAATGTAGCAAAATGGAAATCCTCCAGAGTTGTTCAGCATTCAAAGAGATTACACTTACAATACGGAGAGGGACTGGAGAAGTGCATGCCTAGAGATTGCCATTACATCCAGAGAAAATAAATAAAAAAATAGTTTGTGGTCTAGGAACCTGGGATTTCCTAGGTTTCAGGACTTTTCATTCTGCCAAGCATAGTACAAGACAGGTTACTCTAACTTAAGAACCTCTTTATGTAATTAAGCATTTCAGTAATTTTAGCTGTTTTTCTCTTTACAGGTATTAAACCTCATATATACCCTTCCCTTCTGTGCTTTGAAAAAGTTCCTTTTTCCTTTTTTGATCTTTTTCTGATATAGCTTTGGACCTGTTGTGATTAGATGTAATATATATATATATATCTTATTTGGCAATAGATGTTAATATAGTTAGTAGCAGCAAGGGCAAATATACCTCCATGACTGACATATTAGATAGTAATTAATAGTAGATACTTAGATAGTAACTCTAAGAGCTCTTGGGAGAAATGGCATGAATTCACCATTTACCACTCATTTATTGTTATTTTTCTTATATCCCCCTTCACACACAATTCTCCCTGCCACAATTTCCAGTTCACTTTTTTCTTTCTAAACATATAATTGGTTTTTAGAAGCTACAACATCATAGAGAAGTTGTAACTTTCTGTCTGATACTTACTGTGGAAGCTGCTTTTCAGAATGTTGTACATTTCCTATATTAAATACCTTGAATTTTACTCTAAATGGTATTCTACTTACATGGTGTCTCTCTAAAACTTCCAATTCCACTTCCCAACTTTAACATTTCACATTTCCAGTTAGCTTCTCTAAGCCATTTGTGAATTCAGGCTAGTTGCTATGTAAATCTAAGTAATCCTAATTTTGTGCTCCTAGCTTTCAAAGTGTTATATATTCACCTACAGGGGAATAGAAATTCCAGATGAGGTAGAGGGAGAGGAATTCAGGCACCTTTTTAGTGGATAACCCACAGGCTAAGCCCACCTAATCCTTCTATGCTGTATGTTCTTGATTCCTGGCTTCTTTCCTATTATCAATATTCATACTCCTGAAACATCTCTTTTCTTAATACTTTCAATTCTTTCAGTCAGTACTCATTTATTCCTTTTCAATAATTTTTGAGAGTGTGTTGAATATCCTGGAATGCTTAGTAGTATGCAATTCAGTTGCATCTAGGACTTAATTTGCAGTTTTGTTGCAAGACTAATGTGAATTCTGCTTCTCAGTCTTTGAAGTCCCAGCTGTTGTTCCTTCTGTGTTATTTTTATTTAATCTATCAAAAAATAAACCCAACCCTCACTTTTGCCTCTAGTTCCACTATTCAAAGTTTAGGGCATCATATTACAAAAGTAGTTTCAAGATAAAATTGTAGCTTAATTCTGGTTGTGATTTTCCATTTGCTTTGGGTCTTCTTTATATCTACTTTGGATGCTGGGTGCTGTGATGACTTTTACAGAATTTCAATAAATAACTTTTTGAGACAGTCATATTCATTAACAGGAGGCAGCACCAAAGTAGACTTTTCAATGCTCCTTTGTAAGAAATGGTCATAGTAGACCCTTTTCACAGGAGATCATAGATTTATAATAATAATAATAGATTTTCATACTCCCTTTTTTTCCCTGGTAAGCTAATAATTTCAAAGCAATTATATTTTTAGAGCAAGTATTAATGACAAAGAAATATTAATAATTTAAAAAATTATATTCAATGTTAGCAAATTATTCAGAAAAATATTCCGTGTGGAACAAATACCTTGCTCATTCAGGCTCTAGAAAGGCTTAAGGAAATTATGTTGTCTCACTTTGTTCAAAGCATGGCAACTCTTCTTCTACATCACCTTACCTCAATGGATACTGATATTTCCCAGTTTTACCCCAAAGCATGAAAAGTTAGTTTTAACCCAGCCAATTAAAAACTAAAGAATTAGTATGCCTAAGAAAATTAATCTGTAGAAGGCACTTGAACATAGCACTGCATGAATTGCCATTAAACCTAAGAGTTATTCTTTCATACTCACAAAGGAGCCAGATGGATGGGTATAAGTAAAAAATTACTTTTTCCCTCGTGTTTGAGATAGATTGTGGCACAGAAAGATGAATGAGAAGAAAAAAACATAACAGCCCACAACAAGACTTGAAGGTTTTTTTATCAGAATTCAATTAATAAAATTTATTTGAAATTATTTTTATGAAAAATGAAACAATAATTAAGTGTGCATATGATGTTTCAGGGAAAAAAAAAACACAACTAAATAGAAGATTGATTAGTTGGGAAATAAAAATTGTCTCTGGATTAATTTAGTTACTTATGCCGAGTGCTCTCGTTATTTTTTTAAATTTTCTTACTAACTGAGAAATATCTTTAGAGTAGACATTCTAAAGTATCAAATATTTTCATATGGGTACATAATTTTGAGTTGATCAGCTCAGTTGGGGCTGAGGATGTGTCTGTGAGGGATGAATTTCATTGCTTCTGCTTGAAGTTCTGGTGCAGGTGAATGAAAATCCATCCTTTAGACAAAATAAGTGGCTAATATCTGATAATGTCTTCTCCAATAAGTTAATGCACATAAAAATGGACTAGATGTAGAGCAAAAGTTTCTACACAAAATCAATGAATCTTAAATCCAGTTACCAGCTTCCTTAAGCAAGGTTCTTTCTCCAAGTGAGGTAAAGAGCTTCAACGCTGAGCAATATTTTAATCTCTTCTTCATCTCTAATGAAAAGAGTGCCTTAGATGCATGAAAGATGTATCTTATGTCTTAATATCTGTATCAATTCACACGTAGGCCCAGGTTTCTTCTCACCTAGCTCTGGTTACTGGTGATCAGCTAATCAGAGAAGATATGGACAGAGCTGCTGTCTCTTGCATTGATCATGTACATGACATAAAAAAAGTAGGCTTGTAGTAGGGGAACAACTTTAAATAAATAAGACAGGGAAAAAAAAACTAAAATCAAAAGTAATATGTTAACATATTTTTGTTAATGTGCTTTTCTGTCTTCCACCCTAACAACCAATTTTTCTAATTTCCGTTCTGAAGGCACCAGTCAGCTTTTATATCTGGGGTTATATGGCAAGGAATACCCCTTTGGAATAATTTAGGTCAGCTGGCCTGGTTGTGTCCCTTCCCAGAATCTTCCACACTCTCAGCCTCTTGATGTGGAGAGAATGTTGGAGAGAGAGCACTGAGGCTGTGCCAGCGCTGCTCAGCAGTAGCCAAAACACTGGTGTGTTATCAACACCTTTCCAGCTACCAATGCAAAGCACAGCACTGTGAGAGCTGCTGTGGGAAAATGAACGCTGTTTCAGCCAGACTCAATACACTATTCTAAATCCAAATCACAGTAATGTACTGGGTACTAAGAAGAAAATTACATCCATCCCAGCCAAAACCAGGACAAAGGACTTTGTGAAGCATAATGGTAAAGAAAAGGAGGAGGAAGACCTTACAAAAACAATGGAGACAATTACAAGAAAACAACCTTGCAGACCAAACTGATGGGCTACCAAGAAATTTCTGGCACCACTTCAAAGAGGGCCAACTTGGTCTTTGCAGATAATAAGGATGAAAATGTGAGGATCCTGGATATTTGGGGAGTTCAGAGGTATGTTGTTACGTGAGAAGGTCTGGGAGGAGAAAGGATGACACGGACCCTCGATGTGGTAGCAGATCCAGAGAGAAAGAGAGCTTTATTTTTCAGGAGCTCGTTTTTATAGGGAGGGTTCAAAGGCTCCTGCCTTGCCTCCTGATTGGCTCAGGTTATAGCCTGGGCAGTTCTTTGGCCAGTGATGCATGCTGTATCCCATTGGTAGAGGTAGCTTAGCCAGGGGCAGGCTGTGCGCTGCAACACTTCCTCCTTTCCTTTTTATTAAAAAATGGGGAATGTTTCTATGTGACTCTATTGGTAAGGGCTTTTTGCAGCTAGCATGAAAGAGCACAGGTCTAATTTTATGGATGCTTTTTGTCCAATTTAACAAACCTGGGGTTTTTTTTAGTTAGGGATATATTCATTTGTCACTGGAGTTGCAGCACTGAAGTTCAGGAACTGTTTAGGTGAAACCCAATAGTTTTTCAGGTCAGCACACTACAGGTTTAAATGTTTATAAGTTAGAATTTACAACTTAACTTTACAAAATATAAAACAATTTAACTCCTACAATTACTACAAACTTAAACCATTGTGAACAGAAACAGAGAAAATATTCACTTTAAAATCACATCTTAACTTTACAAATAATAACATTCAGTTTTAAAACTATGAACAAACAACAAAGGAAGTAACTTGTGAACAAATATATCAATTCAAAAGTCACAAATTCCCTGACGTATATGAATAACAAGTTTCAGTCACATTTTCATGCTCTGTTCTATGTTGTTTGTTGTGGTATTATTAGAAGGATTTTGTTTAGGGTCTTGAGTAGGACGTAGGACAGGTTGGATGTACCTTGGGCTTGGGTAGTTCAGTGTCACTAGATGATTGCAGTGACAGAAAGTGATTTAAAATTATTGGGTTCTGGGTCTGGTGGGAGGCGGGGTCAGAAGCACCAGTGCTCAGGGTCGGCCCACATGGACAGTGTGTGGGGATTGAAGTAGGAGTATTTCTTGGGATTTAGGGATACGTGTAGGTTCATGGTATCGATGTCTCTTTTCAAAGGGAGCTCTGTCAGTCCTTTTGCTGTGGCCAAATGTCCCAAGGGAGCTGCTGATCTCTGGGAATTCCTTGATCTTTTCTCTCTCTGGAGAATCTGGTTGGAATTGTGGTTGGGAGGGGGCCCAGTCCCCTTCATCCTCTTTGTTTGGATCCAGGTTGGGATCGAACACTTGTTGGCTCTTTTGGAACTTTTCTAGTAGAGCCAACACTGACTCATCGTGGAACTCTTTATCCCACTTGGCGAACTGGAATCTGGAGTCAGTGAGTAGATCTGGTGTTTTTACAGGCACTGGGCCAGTAGGGGTTTTAGATCAGCCACAGTGATGGGATTAGAGCTGGGTAGGGTTGGGATTTCTGAGGAGCACAGAGGGACATATTTATCCAGTGTGTTCCTGTTCTCTTGTATAACTGGGAAAGCTTCAATTATTCCCCCGCTCTGAACCTGTTTTTTGCCACTTTTGCAGGACTCGATCCTGCTTTCTCTTCCAGGACTGGAATCTGCTTTTTCTTGCAGGACTGGAACCTGCTTTTTTTGCGCTGCATGTTGGCTTCACTCGGCTGGGGCGGGGTTGGCTGCGAAGGCTTGCTCCACCTGGGCCAGCTCAGAGGCTGGATGGGAGGCAGAGCCGCATCCCTCAGAGGAAGGATTGGGGGTGTGGCCATGCCTCAACCCCCACCTCAGGGGGGCATGGCCACTCTCCATGGAGGCCGGTCCGTGGACATGGCCGTGCCCCCCAGAGGCTGGGTTCGAGGCAGGGCCATGTCCCATTGAGGTCCTTATGCATCCCACAAAGGCAGGGTCAGAGGAGATGACATTCTCCATCTGGGCTGGTCCAGAGTCGTGGCCACATCCCCCATAGGTGGAGTTCAAGGCAGAGCTACGCTCCAATGAAGTGACAAAGTGTTCCACAAAGGCGGGGCCAGAGGGGACTATACTCCCCATCTATACATCCCATACTCCAGGGACTTGGCTGAGTCCCCCAAAGGTGGGGTTCGAGGCAGGGCTATGCCCTGAGGAGATGTTGGTGCATCCCATGAAGACTGAGTCATGTGGTCAATGGTGTCTGGGCTGCCCAAACTTTGCTAACTGCCTGGGGCCATGGCAGGGTTCTACTGTCCGTGGTACCAGTTTGGCAAGGGCATGGCAGTATGGCAGAGTCTCTGAGGGGCGAGCATCGGGCAGCTCTGTGTTGGGCTGCCAGGTGGGATTGTTCCATGGCTGCTGCTCTGGATCGCTCCGCAACTGCCGCTTGGGGTTGGGATCATGCCACTCCTGTGCGCTCCGCTCCACTCTGTGGCACCATTCGCCGTGGTGCCTCTGTCCGCCAGCCCACAGTGACCCATGGCATGGCTCACCCCCACAGCGCGGTCAACACTTGGGCACTCACCACATGGTGGTATTGTGAAACCCACAACATTGCCGTGCGACACTAGCTGTCCGCCTGGGATCGTGCCGTTCTGTTCGGCCGACCCGCGCCACTCTGCAGCACTAGTTGCTGCTGTGGCGCCTCTGCCCACTGGCCCATACCAAACCACAGCACTCGAGATTCCGGTGCAAAGTGGTGATATTTTGAAATCAACCACGCTGCTGCATGACTTGGGCTGCCCACTGCTCCTCCAGGATCTGTGGCTTGCTGTGGCAGCCCTGCTTGGGGCGCATTTCAGAGGGGTTCCCCAAGAGAAGGCACTATTGCGGGATATCCATTTAATGTCATGCAGCCATGGTGGGGTCTCACAGGGGTATCAAACGGGTGTCCTGTCCACCAAGGGGGGAGGTTACCCTGCTCTTCTTCCTCTTTTCTGGCTCCCAGTTTAATCCATGCACCAATCTAATCATGTTTAATAAAAGTTTAATATAAGGCATGGCTTTATAACTGCCATAGCAGAATAATCTTTTGTAGCAGAATGCAGAATAACATGACTAGTCCAANTGGCTGCGAAGGCTTGCTCCACCTGGGCCAGCTCAGAGGCTGGATGGGAGGCAGAGCCGCATCCCTCAGAGGAAGGATTGGGGGTGTGGCCATGCCTCAACCCCCACCTCAGGGGGGCATGGCCACTCTCCATGGAGGCCGGTCCGTGGACATGGCCGTGCCCCCCAGAGGCTGGGTTCGAGGCAGGGCCATGTCCCATTGAGGTCCTTATGCATCCCACAAAGGCAGGGTCAGAGGAGATGACATTCTCCATCTGGGCTGGTCCAGAGTCGTGGCCACATCCCCCATAGGTGGAGTTCAAGGCAGAGCTACGCTCCAATGAAGTGACAAAGTGTTCCACAAAGGCGGGGCCAGAGGGGACTATACTCCCCATCTATACATCCCATACTCCAGGGACTTGGCTGAGTCCCCCAAAGGTGGGGTTCGAGGCAGGGCTATGCCCTGAGGAGATGTTGGTGCATCCCATGAAGACTGAGTCATGTGGTCAATGGTGTCTGGGCTGCCCAAACTTTGCTAACTGCCTGGGGCCATGGCAGGGTTCTACTGTCCGTGGTACCAGTTTGGCAAGGGCATGGCAGTATGGCAGAGTCTCTGAGGGGCGAGCATCGGGCAGCTCTGTGTTGGGCTGCCAGGTGGGATTGTTCCATGGCTGCTGCTCTGGATCGCTCCGCAACTGCCGCTTGGGGTTGGGATCATGCCACTCCTGTGCGCTCCGCTCCACTCTGTGGCACCATTCGCCGTGGTGCCTCTGTCCGCCAGCCCACAGTGACCCATGGCATGGCTCACCCCCACAGCGCGGTCAACACTTGGGCACTCACCACATGGTGGTATTGTGAAACCCACAACATTGCCGTGCGACACTAGCTGTCCGCCTGGGATCGTGCCGTTCTGTTCGGCCGACCCGCGCCACTCTGCAGCACTAGTTGCTGCTGTGGCGCCTCTGCCCACTGGCCCATACCAAACCACAGCACTCGAGATTCCGGTGCAAAGTGGTGATATTTTGAAATCAACCACGCTGCTGCATGACTTGGGCTGCCCACTGCTCCTCCAGGATCTGTGGCTTGCTGTGGCAGCCCTGCTTGGGGCGCATTTCAGAGGGGTTCCCCAAGAGAAGGCACTATTGCGGGATATCCATTTAATGTCATGCAGCCATGGTGGGGTCTCACAGGGGTATCAAACGGGTGTCCTGTCCACCAAGGGGGGAGGTTACCCTGCTCTTCTTCCTCTTTTCTGGCTCCCAGTTTAATCCATGCACCAATCTAATCATGTTTAATAAAAGTTTAATATAAGGCATGGCTTTATAACTGCCATAGCAGAATAATCTTTTGTAGCAGAATGCAGAATAACATGACTAGTCCAAGACCCTATTTTAATATTCAAGGTTCTTTCTGTTGAAATATCCAGTCTATGGTCTTTGGTCTACGAGAGGAGATCTAGCAGTTCTTCTATACCATAAGCCACTCTAAATAATTGAAGAAAATGTTCCCATACATTTATGGCCAGGGAATCTGCTCTAGAGAATAATCTTCCTATTGTGATAAAAATCCAAAGGTCTCCTCCCACTCTGATGGCAGGCCAATCACATTGGGGTCACCACATGTTATGTGAGGGGGTCTGGGAGGATAAAGGATGCCACGGATCCTCAGGAGTAGCTGATCCCTCGTGGGGGAATCTACCCTTCTGGTAGCAGATCCAGAGAGAAAGAGCTTTATTTTTTTTATTTTTCGTTTTTATAGGGAGGATTCAAAAGCGCCCACCTTGCCTCCTAATTGGTTCGGGTTATAGCCTGGACAGTTCCTTGGCCAGTGACACATGTTGTATCTAATTGGTAGAGGTCTTTGACAGACAACTCAGCCAGGGGCAGGTTGTACTCTGCAACAGTAAGTCAGTTGAACTACTCACGTAGATAGAGCAATATTCACAGAAAGGGAACCTGGGAGGAAGGAAAAGGGGAATAAACAGAAAGGGTCACAAAAAACAGGCAGTTTGTATGCTTCTCTGACTGAGGTTTGTGCGTGATCATCACAATCTGTACTGTTTTCTTATATTGCATTAAATCTTATTTTAATGATCTTTCTGCATAAAATTACTGTCTACCCCGTGACAGTGCTGCAAGGGGTCAATGACAGTTACCAAGGGGAAGACCGGGATGAGTAAGGCAAAAGGAAAGGGCTCCCTGGCTCCTAATGGAGGAGGACCATGGAACAGCCCCAGTGTACCCAGTGCTGGGTGCCAGTGTCTGTACCTTTGTGAGAAAGACTGAAATGGTTAATGACTTAAACACTGCTAAAATCATCATTTGTCCATTATAGCAAATAACTGCAAAGAAGCAGTTGCTCATCTTTGACCACCGAAACCCACTCCTCCCCAAATATGCCTACTGACTGGAATTTGGACTGTGATGGGAACTTGAGATAAGAGAAAGGGGCTCTATTGTCCAATCATCCCAGGTTCTAGGGAGAAGAATATATCCACAAGTGATACTGGAAGAGATAGTGGATAGGAATACCGATGGCTCAGATAGCCAGGGAAAACTGCCAAGATGCAAAGTAACCTTCCAGGTGCAGAGGGAGAGCACAGTTGACACCTCAGCCTACAGCTAGCATTGAACAAAATAAAGAAAGAGGCAAACCCTGCGAGGCAGGTGGGGTACTGCCTCTTTGTCCTTAGTCAAGTGAATTTAGCTGTGATAACTTCCTTGGGTAGTACACTGGGATATTCACATATAGCCTGAAGGTATCCCTTTCTGCTGATGGGCCATGATGGGCCATAATGGACTGAAAGGCACTGGCTAAATAGGCAGCTGGAACCACTTGGACTCTTGACTCACAGTGTTACCTCATCCAGTGCAAAACTCCTTGCCCAAGGGGAGGTTGGTCATTTCCACCTGAGTGAATATAACTTATGAAAACTTTGAATTTCGTGGACTTTCCCTGACAGATCAAGGTTATCATTTTAACAGGAATATGACCTTCACTTTGACCATGGGGCATCAAAATTGCTAAAACCAAGTGTAATTTCTGGATCCAACAGGTGGTGACTCTATATCATTCTACTTTTATTCCTGCTTTCATTTTCTTGAGTGTTATTTTTTGTACTTTTATATTGCTATAGATAGTAACAACTAAAAAGCCTACATGCCTGCTTTCTATTGTGACTAAATTGTTCTAAAATAAACCCCACATATATATGTTTACAAACACCAATTATTCAGTGTGATTTACTCTATTCTGCCCCACAGAATCTATTAATAAGAACCTGGTTTACCCTTGCCTTCTGGGACAGGTTGTAACTTACCCCCAGCTGGGTGTGTGTGGGTTCTGTGTGTGGATTCACTGGCAAACTGTAAGCAGGCCCAAGTGAGATGTAGGAAGTTCTGGGTTTGGACAGGGGAACCAGGTGGGTGGAGGTTTTATTTTGGGAGGACCAATGAGAGTGGTGTGCCTGTAGGACTAGTGCTGTGTGTGTGTGTGCAGTAAGCACACAGCTGCAGCAGCTGGCTATTAGGGACCTGTGGGGTGGGTAAGGGTGGCTGGGTGGAGATGCCAGCGGGGCAGAGAGGCCATGCTGGTGCTTGGAAAATCCATGAATATGTGTTTGTGACCCTGGGGAGTGTGGTGTGTGTGCTGTACTGGTGTTTTTTGCGTCTGCCAGCTCAAGAGGATTAGGGAATGTGGCTGAGCATGTGTCTGGTGAGAGGCTTGAGTGAGGGAGATTTTGAGGGCAGAGCCTTTTCTGATGCTGATTATATGACCTGCTCTGTCCGTGCTGAGCTTGTGGCTGTGCATATTTCTGGGAAACACACTTAACTGTGCTACTGGTTGACCCTGTTAATAGGAAAAAGGCAGAAACATCCTTCAGACCAAGCAGAGGTCCCATGGAAGGAACCCACAAAGAGCATCAAGTCCAACTCTTAAGAAAATGGTCTTTACAGGGATTGAACCTGCAATCTAGGATGATTTTAGTACCCTGCTCTAACAGAGCTAACCTCAGTATCAAATATCTATCAACATTTGATATACTTTATTTGTCCTAGAACGAATCATAACGCTAGAGCTAATGATAGTGTTAATAAAAAGTACTATCAAGAAAACTGAGTTAGCAAATTCACAGGTAATTTGTCTACACTTAAACCATAAAGCTTCTTAGACACAATCTACTATATTTTTTCTTGGGGGAAGATACTCCTAAATATAGTGCAAAACTGTTTCAGCTGTTTGCTGTAATGTCATCCCAACACAAGAAAGGAATCTAACCCACCCTTTGTTCTGACACAAGAGTCAAAGACCTAAAACAGTCTAGAATATAGGTTTCTGGTACTTTCTTTAATAGCCTTTCTTGTTGTATGCCTATCCCATATATTTGATGCCTGTTTTTTGAACTAAATAGTATCATCCTAATTCAACATGATGAAAAAATCATCAATCTATTTTAAAATATTTTAAATTAATTTAGATTATTTTTTAGAATGTATAGAGATCTTTACAATTTTGCTGAATTCCCATTTAAACATCTCTGTGAGTATATATTCTGAACACAATTATGAACACATATATTTCTTTAATACTATTTAAATGGATCACACCTCAGTAGTCCACCAAGGCTACCAATTAGAAAGTGATATATACTCTTTGAGAAAAGGTTTTCATGCCCGTAAATGCCAGAGTTATATTTGTTTACACTATTTCTCTGTAAATTGCTTATGAGATTTCATGTGGCTATATGCCTCGCCAAAGTAAAGAAAAAAAATTATCTTCAGCCTCTCTTCTGCTTCCTTGGTCAGTTATCTAGAGCGAAGAGGAAATTAGATTTGTTTGACATTATTTGATCTTGATAAATGCCTAAGCTGTTTCTTACAATCTTATTATCCTCCTGGTGTTTACAAATGGATTGTTTAATAATCTGTCCTAGCATCTTTTCAGATACCAAAAATGGCTGTAATTCAAAGCAGTAAATCCCTCATATGCACTTAATCTTTTTAAAACACAGATACTGTATTTGCTGTTTCACTGTCTCTTGAGGTTTCATTCTTCTTTTGTAAATTTTCCATAATACTTTTCAATGACTCAGAAATGGTTTTGAGTGTCTTCTTTAAATATAGCAAATTTCATCAGAACATGCTATCTCAAATACCTTTATCTACATAATCTTTAATCTTTTTTCATTCATGCCCGTTTTTTTACTTGTTAAATATTTCATCAGTCAAACCCTTTTTTCAAGAATGCTGTTAAAAAGAAATTGACCTTTCCAGTCTTTTTGATATTTTTCTTGTTTTTCCCATTAGTCACAATATCCTTACTTGACAACTATAAAGAAATAAATTTATTTTTTTATCTGATTTTATTAGGTTAAAATTCTGATGTTTTTTCCCTTTGCATATCTGATCTCTTTCCCCTCTAAATTCCTATTCCTTTTTTTATCTTATACTGATTTAGAAACTTTTGTTTCCATTTTAAATGGTATGATTTCTTTTTAATGTTAAGTCAAAAAATATTGTTCATGCTGCTATGTGTATATATAATGTACTTGATCATATGTAGTTACCTTTCTTCCACATTCATTCTTTATGGTCTACACCCTGGAAATTACTAGTTGCCCTGCAGTTCCATTTCTTATTTTTATTTTTGCTTGAAAATCCTTTCCTTACTACAATATCAACCTGTTTCCAGAGTGTGATGAACTGTCTCTTTTTTTAAATCCATTGTCATGGTTTTGTTATTGTCACTCCTTTATTACCTCACAATCCTGGACTCTATCACCACATTTTCATTTTCACCCTAATTGTCTTCTATCTTCAGATTCTGGACCAGGACCTTCAGCTAGTCAGAGTCAAATATATTGTCAGGACCAAAATGCTAAAAATGCATGACTCAGGGTCCAAAAACTTGAAATACTTATATGGAAAAGACAGTTTTGATTTCTGTCTTTTCGGCACCTTGGGTATCTTTGGGTTAATTTTTCATGCATCTCTCTGCAGTCACAAGGGCTAGCAACCTGTTTTCTTAGAAAATGAAACAAGACTTTAATTCTTATTCTTATTTTCATCTCTTATTCTTAAATTGCAGGGCTTTAACACTGATCAGCACAAGACTCTTCACAAAATAAAGATTTTCTACATTAGATCTATTGACCACTTTTGAAAATGTAGTGTTGTATGAATATTTGCAATATCCTGCTGCTGTGTTTTCAATATTTCGTTATTGAAAAACTCCTCTTCTTTATGTGCTTTTCATTTCTCACCTTGAAAAAAAGTTGAATCTACTCTTTTCTCACAAGTAATTTTTACTACATTATGTGTCCTAAGGCTTTCAATAAGCTCAGAGAGTGAAAGCAGTACTGCTGGCATTAACCTTTAACATAGCATAAAACTCAATGTAATGAAATTAAATAAACCACACAAGATGGTGGAAGGGTCTAACTTCCTATGGTATATAATTTCATAAAAATCTGGTTTTTAGTCTAATGAATAAAAGTATTTCTTTGTTACAGTAAGATGATATAAAATTAATTGTTCCTTAATCAGTCTTAGAAGAGTTTTTTTATTTTTAAATGTATATGTTGGTAATATTTTGTGAAACAGGGAATTTTACTTAGTCTATAAAAAATTGTAGCCAACAACTTTTGAAGAGTTTACTGTTCATGTAATGGATTTCTGCTGTTTTAAATTAATACTCAAGCATTTGAAGGCTCTCATCTGAAAAAGAATCTAAAACTTTCTCTCTCTCTTTCCTGGCTTCCCATTCATAAAGAAATTTGAGTTACAGATTTCACTTAGGATATATAACTTAAAGAAAGTTTTTGCTTGCACACAGCAATTTAGAACAGTGTCCTGACTGACAGTTCCTTGGGTCTTGCTTATCTCCTGGCGGCTCTTTCTACAAGTGCTGCTTCCCTGCTGAGTCCATCTTCTTCTAGTGAGAATCAAAGCCACAACAAGCTGAGTTATGGAATGCCTCCAGTTTTCAAAAGCCAGGCCAGGCAAACAGAATCATAAACGAACAATGTGATTCACATGATCACTTTGGAGCCTGAATAACACTTCTAGGTATTTTGTATGCTTTGGAGCATCAACAGCTCATTTTTCTGTGAAAATGTACTCATAAAGTTATTTAATTTACGTAAACTTTGTTTAGTTTATTAGAATCTCTTAAGATTAAAATAAGAAGTATGAGTTTGAATTCTGTATATTTTTCAGTTGTCTCTATTAAAACAATTATTTAATATTGTTACTTGATACTCTGTATAATTAATTGTGAAGTTGTGGAAAAATCTTCACTTAATGAAAGAAAAATTGGGATATTTTTCTCAAGAAGAAAGGTGACTTTTTAAAAAATGCTGAATTGGAACAATCTCAGTCTTCCACAGTATGGCTGCTACATGGAAACATAGACTCATTGATTTCATTTATCCCATTAAATCATTGGAAAGTGCAAGTCTCAACTAAATTCTGAACAGAAGGTAAATAAAGCCTAAAAAATATTTTAAAATAAGTATTGTACTTTGTTTTCTCCTGGACACAGAAGTATTCTAAGAGAAGTCCTAATAGACAGTAACCATGCACAAGGAGAATAATTGGAAGATATAACATGGTCTGTAACTCTTTAAGGAGCCTTGGAATGAGAATACATTAAAATCTCTTAGTCATGCAACAGGTCACCATTAAGTTGGTCACAAAGTGTTTAGGCTGTTTCAGCTTACATTTTAATGTGCCTAACTACCCAGTGTTGCACTGAATACAGATGTGAATTGCTTGAGAGTTTTATAGAAATCTAAGATTCTCAGTGATGGTAAAACTCACACACATAAAAAAGTGAGCATTAAAATTTGCATTTATAGCTGGAAATTACTTCTGAAATGGGAACCCAGGATCACTGAAGATGTGGCTTTATAGCTGCAGACTTGTGCACAGCTTTAGACCTGTTTAACAACAAGAACAAAAAAATTACTGTCCCACAATCTTGAGTTTGTGCCTTGGGAAATAATATTGTATGTCTAGAATTCCAGGCATAGACTCTATAATGGCAGAAGAATACACTTTGCAGAAAGATCTACATGCTTACAGCAAGTGGACCAATGAAGCACAAATTATTGTTGTGTCAGTTTTTACTGCTTTGGGATTACAGATCTGCATTACAATAATAGTACCTTTACATTATCATTACAGTATTAGCAACCACAGCCACAAGCAGAGACATCTTGACAGGTAGTGGCAACCCAAAGTAGACTATTTATGGGAACATTTAGATCAGTAGCTTTTCTGGAATACCTATTTTGTATTCACACAGACAAACTGAAAATTACTACGGCAGTTTAAAGTTTGTCTAGTAGAATAATATTTGGTGCAAATACCCTCAGATTACTGAAGGTCATGTGTCCTTCAGTAATCTGAGGGTTTGAAAATTCTCATGGAAAAAAAAGATAAAAAACCAGACATATATTTAAACTCTTAAGAACACCATAAGCTCTCGCAAAAAGTCAGCACACCTGCAAATGCTCTTGCAAAAAAAAGTAAAAAATCTTGCAAACTTACAACGTGAAGAATGAAATAATTTTTAATACAGTGACTGACACAATGGAGAAATCTCTAGGCAAGGCAAATAGTAGTGTGAAGGGAAGTTAGAGTGAGAGAGTATCACAAAACTGAGAGTCTGAATCTGCACATTCTGTCTGAGGATACCAGTGAAATGTTACGGGCTGTCTTGGATAGATGTATGATTAGAAGCATATTTAGAAAGCATTATTTCGATTTTTTTCTGAAATACAGAAAATACAACAATTGCAATCCAGTGGCAAATGTAGAGGTTATTTGTAATTATTGATTGTTTATACTAATATGATGCAGTGTCATGATAGCCACTTGAAGAAGTGTCAGTATCAGACTGATATCCCAAAGACTCTGTGACTCAATAAAATTGAGATAATTTTTTTTTAAATGCAGAAAAATAAGCCATCAGGTACAATGGACTGTGAACTTGCCATGAACAATACATCACAGGAGAAGAAACATTAGGAATTACTAAAAATTGAGACCTTCTAATGGCCAGGGACACAAAATATTAGGCAGTTCCCTATAACAATGGAGAGTTACTGCTGCATGGAATACATAGCATAAGACATGAATTAAAATGTTCTTAATTTTTCTTTTTTTGGATTCTTGTTGTCACTTACAATCCACGTACTCTCTAACAGAAGATTATATGATTTTAGAAATGTATGTGGAGTTAAAATAAAATTCCAGTTGAAACAAATCATGCCCAGCTAAGATGTGAGGACAGAGTCTATTCTAAGTGAAGTGCTAAAGTTAAAATCCTCAATAACTGGATTCATTACATTCTTTCTGTGTGGCTGATCTACTGATAGCATCCTTCTGCTATGCAAGATGTCTCTGCTGACATCCAATCAAAGTGTCAGATATCTTCTTGAGCAGATTTAGTAGTCTGACATTTCTTCTTCTGACTCTTGATAACAGCCATCTGAACCCCAGAACTGCAGATAGGAGCAAGAAATAAAAAAAATCTACATTCCCATAAAAGGTAGAAATTTCTATATAGATTGTTGGTGTTGAAATTGGATGCTTGTTGTGAGTGACAAGAAGTAAGAGACCCAAGTGTCATTTTCACCAGGTGATTTTGATGTGATGATGTGGACTTGGTAAAAGGTAATGCCACATTCTACTGCTTTATGTCAGTTACAGATTTTTATCCTCTGGTTCAACAGATATTTAAATGTTATCTGTCTATCTTACCATAACAATACCTGTCACTGAAGGAGACTAGTCACTCTTGAAATTTTTGGCACAAATTAACTCCTTCTGCAGCTTCATTCTTATAGTTCATGGATCAGATGAACTATAAGATGAATTATTTCACTCCATTTATAGCAGCATATCAACAATAGGAGTTATTCATCTGAATAATGGTATTTATATGCCTTTCCACATTAACTTTAATTTTCATCCTTTCTTTTAATTTCTAAGAATGTAGTTTTACTGTATACAATGAGCAAAACTTCACTACTTCTGGGCACATTCACTTATTTATTAACCACACTATTTAACATCTATTTTTCCCAGGGTTTTTTTTGTGATGGAGAACTCTTAACAGGTTTAAAAGTCCTCTGTGCATTACATTTTGGGGTCCTAGCTACAGCATGTATAACTTTACTTTAGAAAAAATGAACTCAATTTAATCCATTCTGATATGTTTTTAGGTCACAGGGACACTATGGCATTTGCTGTAAAAATCCAAGTTATTCTGAGTTCTTGAAGGAAGTTCAGGTAGTTCCATATTTATTTCATGGATCTTCTGAGCTTAGAATTAGTATTGAATGGCAGTCATCTGGCTTTGTAGGAACAATAAAGTCTGAGTTCATTCATAGTTTCTATTGTATTTCTTATTAAAAGCAGTGTGAGTTTTAATCCAGCTTTAAGGATGATAGATATCCATGCCGTTCTTCACTGACCTCTTTTTCCCTTCTTTCAGCCAGTAGATATGTTACAGACTCTGAACATTTCCTTCAGCAGCTGTTATACTAGTTATTGCATCAGAAAGTGGTAGTGCTGCATATTTGCATCCAGAGTTGTTTTTCTAGCTTTAGGGTGGTCTCAATATTGCTGAGTTTTAATGATTACTGCAGGAATGGACTGGATCACCATGGTGTGTGAAGAATTTCCTTGTAAGATTGAGTTGTCTATATCCATTCTTTAAAAGACCTGGTATTTTATAAATACTGCAATATATTGATAATATTTTAACTACAATGGAAATTTATATAGCTCCTTTCTAGATACCTCCCTATATTCACATGTTAATTTTTTTACAGAGATCAATAGTCTGATACCATTGACCCTAAAGTAAAGCAAGAGCACATCTTTCAATAATATGCAGTTGAAAATAGGATTTTAAAACAAATACTCAAATTGAAAGTGAAATGTAATAGAGTATACCTGTGTTTCCATCTTTTTGATGAGATTTGATGCATTATCACATTTTCATAATGTTCCTAGACAAATGAAAAGACAATTTAGCATTATTACAGAAACAAAATATTAAAGGCAGGCAATATATGTTTCTTCTTTCCTTTTTAAAAGCTCTGAAAAGATAAATTAGTGCCTGTACTTTAAATTTAGATTTTGGGGAAGAAATCTTCTAGAATATACAAAATGACATGATACCTTGTAGTCTTGAAGGAGATGTTAAGCTTAATGGCTAAAATTCAAAATCTTTAGAAAGAAAATTGCAGCAAACTAGAATTTTTCTTATGTGTCCCTTTCTGCTTTACTGTTTGAAGGTAATCCCAGGCAAGTATTTACAATTAGTAAAACCATGTTTTTGATACAAGTCTGCAGTATAATTTATTTCAATATACCAAGTGATTTGATAGGAAGAAGTCACTACAAGCTATATTAAATCATTATGGTCAGAGGAAAAAGGTGTCTTCTACCCTGACCACGACCTTAGTGAACACAAGGATGAATATAGGACTTTTTTTTTCTGGTATTTGGCTACCATGTGTGGAAGTAGTTAGAATTTCAGAAGATGAGATGAATAACTTGGCTGTTGATATCTGAGTAGTTGACCAGGCACACAGAGGATCTGAAGGAATTTGTTTCCAAAAGGGCATTATGATTTGTACCTCTTGAATGCTTTCAATAATATTTAATAAAAGCTGAAAAGTTGGAATTCTGAATGCAATTGAAGTAAAGAGGTTATTCTCCTGACCAATCACTATCTTGTGTCTACTCAAGTAGGGACTTCCAAGACTCACTGAGGAGAAGGAGAAGAAGACAGTCAGGGATCAGTCATGACTTTGACTGAATGATATCGAGAACTATTTCAATGCAGCATGAAACTGACAAAATGGTTCTAAAACTCGGTATTATTGTGCAGATTTCTTTGGCTTTGGTTCAGATCAATGCACCTTGAGACAAGAGTTAGACTTCATAATTATAACACTGCTGTTCCTCCTCAGGATTTAGTGCTGGAGCTGATTTCAGAAGGTCAGTACAGGAATTCAATAGAGAGCTCCTCCGTATTGTAAGCAAAATACACCTAAATAAATAAAGCAGACCTTTGTGGCCCAACTGGGATCTCAAACAGGATGGTCCCCCCTCATTATTTTAATCTAGATTGGCTCCATTATTATGACGCTACTTTTCTGATCTCTGCTGTTCTCTGTCCTTCCTGTTCTTTCCCTTTCAGTACAAAAAGAAACAGCATTGAGCTGTAGTAATTATTCCATTATATTATAAGGCAAGAATACCCCACTGTAGTTATCTGCTCCTGTCTAAATTTGGGCCTTTTTTTTTTTTTTTTAACAAACACATTGCATAAACACAAAACACTACCTTGCCTCAAAGAAACCCCACAGTATTTTCTCCTTGGAAACTCCCAAGTGATTGCAAATAGTTACAGTGATTTATTGTTCTTGTTTTCTTCTTTTTCCACCTTGTTTCTAGTTGAATTTGTCTGCCTTCACTCTCCATCTATTAAAGCTATTTTTTTCTTCCTGAGCTTGTCTCTCCATCTTCTACACCAACAAGGTAGCTGGCCTACAGCCAGGTAGAGAGCCTAGGCATAGCTCTCTGTTGTGGACATCCTGTCCCCTATGAATGACTGACGTTTTTCATTCCTTCTCTGTGGTCTGAACAGAAATGGGGTCTGACAAAACATCATAACGTAAACCTTTACTGACACAGTAAAAAAGATTAGGAGCAACACATCCATAAGGGGACTCACCCAATCACTGATAGCAAACAGGATCACAAGCTATGTCATGTCTCCAGTGGACTATCAGTGACACTTAGCATGTGGGTCATCTGGCAGCACCAGCTAATAGTGCCAAAGCCTTTTGAGTGTGGGTGAGAGCTGTGACACATCTTGTCTGCACAGCGGTGCTGTTATCGTACGGAATCGCACCTTGTGCGAATAACCTGGGAGGCTTCCTGCTACACTGCTGATAACAGGAAAGGGGCAGGATGTCAGGAAGTTGGGAGATCTGCTAGCAGCCTGAACTTAAAAGGATAATTATAACTTTCCTCACACAATCCACTTTTTCAAGATAACAATGCTTTAATAAGAAACAATGAAGTTCTGCCTCATTTGCTAAAGGTTGATCACGAAGCGTTTCAAGTAGACTGAGATATTTCTTTACTGAAAATAATAAAAAAATGGTAGGTTCTTGAATAATTTTCATTATATTGATGATGAAGTGAATATTAGTCTTTCATCTTCAAGAGGTATTCTCAACTTTCTTTAAGAAACAGTGATATAAGCAGTTATCTTCAGGGCTCTTAAGTTTCTTTTTTTTTTTTCTTTACACAAACTCAAATTATCCTGTCTCATTTTGAATCCTAATGAACGCAACTACTGAAGTTCACTGGAGATTCAAAGAGTGAGCAGATGTAACCCCCTTCAAATACTATAGCCATAAAGACACAAAGAAATTGTTTAGCGCAGCACCCTTAGCCTGAGTTTTAATTTGAAAAAAATATCAATCAGACAAAAATAAAAGTATTTTCCTCTTTTCGTGTCTCAAGACATCTTGGCTGTTTTGAACTAAATTTATTTTAAGCTCTATTCAAGTTTATTTTAGATTCTATTTTCTCCATGCCAAAAAGAGTTGCTTTTGCTCATCTTATATCAAGCCGCAGGTTTGCATCTGAATATTTATCTCTGTCCAGGAAAGGGAAGTGTTTATTAGCCAAAGTTTATTTTTTGTAAGAGATACTAAAAAGCAGAAACATCTATACTAAAAGGGAATAAATATTTGTTTCTATGTTAATAAATAATTACTCCAAAGGCAAAACTGCTCATAAGTTTTTCACAAAAAATGGATAAACTTCGCAGATTAAAACAGGAAAATTAAACATACAAGCATTTGTGCAGTTTTCATTGGATGGGTAACATAAAAGAAGAGGTTTGAAAGTATAGTGCAAGTATGTCACCCTTAATCAGTAAGGTCTGAAAGCTATTTTAAAGGTGCAATGTTCTAAATGTGATCTCCTATGTCTTTTTTCACCCTGGGATACTCCCTCAAAGCCTTTTTAGTACCATAGGATTTCTTTCTGCCCCATTAGAAGTTCTCTCTGATCACGGATAGCCTTGGATCACAGTAGGGATGAGAGATCTTGAAAAGGAATGATATAATAAACAAGCAAACTTCAAACAATTCAGGCCTTTTTGTCTTAATGACACAAAATACTAGTTTTAAAATTGTCCCCTGATACTAGTAGCTTTTCTGTAATTTCTCTGTGCTACCACCCAAGGATCTATACAAACTCAAAGATTTATGATGATAAATTACTGCATTCAGTTCTCATAAGAAAATATATCTCTCTTCAGAACTTCATAATGCCTCATGAAATCTGCCGAGGCTTGACAATTCCATTCTCTCAAGCCCCAAAGGAGTTTGCTGTTATCAATAACTATTTCTCCCATTTGCTTTTAATATTTCTGATTTAAAAGTACATGCTAGTTTGACACTTGAACTCTACAGTTTGAAGCCTGCCAGTAAAAATACCATTTGTTGTTATCCAGAAATCATAGTCAACCAAGTATCCAATAGTCACAAACCCACAGATCCTGTAAAATGACTCTGTAACAGACAGCTTGAGGATTTATAACTCTCTCATGACTCATTTGAGATACTGTCCTAATAACCATTTATACGTAATCAGATGGAATTTATACAACCTTATCCAGTAAATGGACCATGTGAATGTTTCTCTATTATTGCCTCTGTAGCTCACAGACTACAAAACTGTTGATAGTAATTCTATGCAAAAACAAATTATTGATCTAAGAATAGAAATCTCAATGGCCTTGACATAAGTAATTTCAAAATACTGTGGTGCTTAGATCTAAAGAAATGCTTGAGGGATAGAAAATTTGTTTGTTAAACTGTTTTCCCACTAAATTAGTCACTCAGCTCTTTGTTCTGGAAAAAAAAAAAAGGAAAACAGTGTGATAAAATTTGTNGACATAAGTAATTTCAAAATACTGTGGTGCTTAGATCTAAAGAAATGCTTGAGGGATAGAAAATTTGTTTGTTAAACTGTTTTCCCACTAAATTAGTCACTCAGCTCTTTGTTCTGGAAAAAAAAAAAAAAGGAAATTAGTGTGATAAAATTGTTGGGGCTCTTAAATTTATGCTCCTCAAATAAATCCTTTGCTATGTTGCTTTCACAGCTACCCAGAAAGAATATTTTTAATTTGCATCTCAATATCAAATGAAAAATGTTTTGTCGCACTCTTTAGAGGACAACCAAATATATCACACTTCTTTGAATTACTTTAGGGAATTTTTTTTTTTTTCTTGTACCTATGAGGGTAGTATGGATATTTATAGTCCTAGTGTTGTTTTGTTTAATTTTGCACAATGTAAGTTATTTAGCAGTAGTTAAGTTGATTTTTTTGTGCAAATCTTGTGTCCATCCTACTTAATGACTGAGACATGAAATAACAACAGCACATAAAACAAGAAATATGTAGGAATCAACATTTTTGCAAAAAGATAAACTATCTTCCTCTCACACAATTTTATTTATCTGTATTCACTGCTTTTAGACAAACATTGAATACAGGCTTTCTGATTCCAAATTATCTGTAATTTTAGTGCTGAATTCATTGCTTATTATTCTGTACTCAGAAGCAACTGGCTGGTTATACTCACCTTTTTATTATTCTGTCTTTCCTCAGTTTGACCTGAACTTCAATTTTTTGTTGTAATATGATGTTTATCTGTAGAGTTATTGAAGTTTAAAATCTTAATATGTTTTCATATGATGACTTAAAAAGCATATATCATACAATATATCTTCAAGAGCATGTCAGGATCTTGCCAAGAATTATTGTTCAATATTAAACTTTGTGCAACTTCAATGAGACAAAAAAGGCTTTTAGTCTGTTCATTCAGCTACTAAATAACTGCAGTTAAAATCCTAAATATTTCTTCAGCTTGTAAAGAACAGCACGAGACTAAAGTCAGCTTGCCAATATTAAATTTGAGAAAGATTGGTCAGTGAGGTTTTTTCTATTACATGATTGCTATCTGCAATATGTAATTTTAATTTTGTGTCAGTAGGAAGTTTATTACGTTTGTGTCTACATAATTATTTTAAATATATATATATTAATATTGACACATATTTAAATATTGACAATCACACTATATGAATTTTCCCAAGTTATATTCTATCACAGAAAACAACCCTGAAACAAACCCCTAGATGATTTATGATGTTTGGAGCTCATAGTTTAAATTTCAGCCAGTCTCTCGCTATTTTCATTATGCAAAATTATATAAACTGATGTAAACTTTATCATATATGCTTGCCAGAAATATCAAGAAGCCACACTATTTTCGTAGAAAAGCCCATACTTTACTATTAACCTGTAACTTAACAGTAAAAATAAAAAACTGTAAAGACACTAAATTCAGCATTTCATAGAGTACAGATAACACCTACACCAGTATATAATGCCCTGTCTGCACTAAATATTGTGTGGCTGTTTTGTTTTAATTTATTATATTGTTTTGGAAAAGGTGGAAGCCAAAGTAGGCTAGCTGTACTTGTCAGTGCTAGAATACCTGCAGTATTGTGATACTTATTATAAATGAGCAGTACAGCATCATTTATGTGCTAAGTACTTGCTCCACATTTATGTCCCTATGAGTCTTTCCACTTTCTTCATTAACCTCTGACAAAAGATTTTAGTTCAGTTTTGAAATGCAGGTAGCACATTGGTTCCAGTTGAATAAAACAGATCCATTCTGATACTTGCCTCTCTGACATACCTGCAATAGGGCACATGGTCCAGTGTTCAGTCAGGAGTCTCATGCTCATGTGTCTGAGCAACTGGTACGATGTCTGTCACAGAGGGAGAGAGAGAAAGACAAAGAAAGTGTTTTCCCCTGTTGATGTCACTATCCTACCTAATAATATTTTAGGAAATCATGTTTGCAGTCATGCTTTTAAGGCTATGAGAAGGAGAATATACTGACAACGCTACTGCCCAACTATGGGTTGGGCAGTGTAACATCACTACCTTTTGCTGTGAATGATGAAATAAACAAATGGAACAGTTTATATACTATGATGCAAAATGGTGAAATTACTACTTATAAAAGTAGATTTTATTATTATAATCGATACATAAGATTCTGCCTCTGGCTCTCCTTCCTCCTGACACTTTTTCTTTGCTCTACCATAATCTTCTCCATGGGCTGCAGGGGAACAGTCTGCCTCACCACCACCTTCTCCAGAGAACAGGGAATCTCTGCTCCAGTGCCTGGACCACCTCCACCCCTTCCTTCTTCCCTGACCTTTCTGTCTGCAGGTTTATTTCTCACAAATTTGGCCCTCATTCCCCTCTCTGCTCTGCAGCATTATTCCCTTTCAGAAACATGCTTTCCGCACGGCATCAATGCTTTGGCTGTGGGGCTCAGATGTGCCCCGTGGTGGATCTCTCAGTGCCAGCGGGACTGGTTGTGTCTGCACAGTGACCCCTGCAGACCCCACTGCCATTGACTGGGACCTGCACCCAGTATAGTATGTTATAGAACATGTAAATGAAAATGTAAACAAAAGATGCAACTTCCAATTTTAAGATTTATGACTTACAAATGCAAAATTCCAGTAATGAAATTTTTGAATTAAGGTAAAGGAAAACTATTTATATTTGAATACTATTACAAATAAAAAAGGTGGTGATTTTCTTTTCTCTTTTGAAATTTTTTTTAATTCTATTTTCTTGATTTGACATTACCTTCAACAAATTACTTTAACTTATTCTATTGCATTAATTTTAATTAATAAGTTATATATTTTTCCAACATATAAAAAATACATCAATGAAATATTTAGAAACTCCAGAATAGTAAAAGAACAAAATATTAAAGTAGCAATATCACCATTCAAAAAACCAGCTATATGTTTTTTGTGTTATATTTCTCTGTGTGTGTATTTATGATTATTTAAAGTCACATTCTGAACAAGTAGGTGTTAAGTTTTATTGATGAAAATCACTACAGAACAACACTCTTAGTGGAAAACAAAAACAGTGAAAACCAAATTTTAAAACATCTGACACATGAAACATGCAGAGTTCAGGTAAGATTATGACATGCATAAACAATTCATTAACTCACAGAATATTTGATTCCATGTTTTGGTCTGGGCCACCTATACTAAAGATATAGCATAGCAAACAGAGTTAACTTGCACCATACTTTACTTCTTGGGGTTCTTTGGGGCAAGTCAGACTCTTGGCACAATTTAGGCTATATTCCCAACTTTTATAGTTGTTTAAAAGTGTAAGGAACCATAGCAAAGCACTGAAGTTACAGAACATCACATGATTCCAGCTACATGTTCTTTCTCCCACTAGGATACTAAGTGACTGAAGTAACAAGAGTTGCCAGAACATATCCTAAGTTCCTTGTGAGGCTTTTCTCTAAGTAGTATATTATAAGGTATCAAGGTCTGCAAGACTGGAGGTGTTTTTCCCCATTATTGGCACAATACAAAGCAGTTAGGAAGAGAAACAAGAATGCGTTTCTGTTTTTTGAAACTGAAAATCAGGCATTTATCTGATCTGCGGAGCTGAGAGGATAGATCTTTTATGATAATTTTGTTTGTCATCTTCCTTTCATTTGTTGAGTGTTCATTGTTATGTCCAGAAGATGATCATACCTCTCCTTGTTCTTCAGTTACTTGGTGTTTTTTAAGCTTTTCACAACTGAAAAATAGAATACAGTGATAAAAAGCTATTGTGTATTTGATGGTAAATTGCATATTTAAGGTAAGAGAAAAGTATCCTTGGAGTGGACTGATTCAAAGAAATAAACTGAGGAAGTGTGAAATAGAAATTACATACTGAACTAGTTTTAACTCAGATTAAGGGGGAAAATACAGATCCAATGGTCAGGACTGTGGGATAAAGGCATCCTCCCTTACCACTATTAAGACAAACATTCATGCAGGTTGTTTTAACAAGGGCCAACTAAGTAAAATAAATAGTTTCTTCCTTTATTTGAGTAAATGCTGGTTCACATTCTATATATGAAATAACTTGAGCTATATTTATTTTATTTTAGTCAATGCAGCTAATGAGAGATTTAATTAAAATGGTTAATTGATTGTTTTCTTTAAAAACATTTTTGGCATTTCTGTTGCTACAACTGGGATTTATATCCCAATTGTAAAAAAGTCCCAGCAGACATGAGCCCTAATTATCTTAAAGGTTTAGACAATATTTTAAAAGAAACCTTTATTTACAGTGAAAGTATGCATTATCCACATAGAGAAGGTATATTGATCAGTAATATTTTTTAGCATTAGGAGTTATATATTTCCTCTCCAGACTTTATGAGCCTGCCTATACCAACTAATCTGATTAAATACACCATAATCAGGGCATATTGTGCATTTGAATAACCTAATTTGTTACAAAGGAGATGCAAAAGAACTTTTAATAGATTCACCTGCAATTCTGGAAAACTATAAATAATTAACAGCTAGTTCCAGAACGCAAAATTTCCAAGTGAATTGAACAATATATTTAAAGGCTTTAAAAGCATATTTACTCTGATACTTCAGTGTTACAATGTGCACAGGCAATGGCAACAGATTGTAAAGATAAAAGAAACCTATTTCTTCTGGGTTAGTAGTAAGGTTTCGGTTTTTTACCTGAAGGATTATTTTTGGTACTCCAACACCTAAGGATATAACTTACAAGGAAGAAATTTGTTTTGTATTTGCATTTACACACCTGCATGTGTATGTGTATTATATACATGCATGTATATACATCCACATGGTTGTGTTTGGGAGTTTTGTTTGTTTGCTTATTTTAATAATACCATCTGGCAATATCAAAGACAACTCTTTTAAAGTAAAAACAACTTATTTTGTGGGAAACTAACATTAAAAATAGAAATATATCTCATTTTTTTCTTTATCTGCTTTTCTTCTCCAAAAGAGTAATAAATAGACTAAAGCTCTTTGGAGGTAAAACAGTTGAAGAAAGCAATTTGTTAAGTTTAATTTATTTATTTCTATTTTTAACAACACAGATACTGCGCTTGGAGTATATTAAAACTCTGATAAAATGTAAAATAAAGATGATTTGTCTTTCTAGATTTTGAAAGCTACAATTCACACTTCATACTGCTTCATGAATGTTATCCAGAACATGCTCAATATTTTTCTAAACTTAGTTTTCCCAATAACGTTCATTTGTGAAGAAATTTAGTCCAGGATTTAATTTGTTTAGTTTATTTTCCTTGTGTACAATTAATTATTGATTCTTGCACCATTTCTTTCTTTTTTGAAGGAATGCACACTGTAATTATTTAATAAACCTAGCTAAAATAAATACAGAAAGTCATTAACTGTTGTGGCCTGTTTTGTGTTTCTCTGTGTTATTGTACCCTGTTTTACCTTACAGATGGTTTGTTCCTTTACCCCTCCCGAAGGTGCCCACCTCTCTCTTGGTGTCAATCCCTTGTCTCCTCCCTGGAAATCCCCTTTTTCCAGTTGTCAGTCCTTTATCCCCTCCCTGGAAATCCCCTAATACTCGAGGCCCCAGTGGATGGTTTAAAATATGTTCCTCCCCCCAGCTTCCCCAATGAATACAGTTTGTATCACTTTGATGGGGGCTCCACCTGAGCTCCCCCCTCTCCCTCTCCCTATTGGTTCTAGAGCTGTACCTCTCTCCTACACCCCTTCCCTTTATAAGTTACTGTAAGCCTTTGTTTTGTGCCTTTCTGGTCATTGACCCCTTCAAGGATTAATGCTCTTGGAATTCATACCAGAAGGTCTCCTCCACTTCTTGCCTCCATCCCTGCCTGCTGTGGGATTACCAGTCTTTTGGGTGTGTGGCTTTGCCAGCTCGAGTTCCACTGGTCTCAGAGGGCATCTGGGCAGCCCCAGCTGAGGCAATTAACAGTTGACCTGGTCAAAGTTCAAGAAAATTGTATTCGTATAAAACCAAATTGCCCTTTCTATTAATTCTTGCCTTTTCTGTTAATTCACATTTACAGACCATAAAATGTAGTATCTGACTCTTCAGCATACACTCACTAATGTAATGTTTCTTTTTAAACTTCCTTGTGCTTATATTCTTTATCTTTCTGAAACTTGATTTTAGTAATAAAGTTTTCCACTATCGTAGGCTCTCACTCCCAGTTCTGCAGTATCTGAACTCTGCTGTCAAATATGTATTGAACAATAAACACTGCTTTCACTACCATTCATTATCTCTAGATTTGTGAAGAAGTATTAGCTGTGACAGAACCTTTCAGTCTGAGAATTCAGTTGAGGAGGAGATTTAGGGTGACTACAGACAAGTGACATGTTTGAAAGACCACAGAAGGTAATAGCAATTGCATGTGGGGAGAACAAAATAAATTAGAATGTTGACACAAAGTAGAGTTGAGAAGCAAATTACTGGGAAAGAGAAGATTGACAATATAGGCGTAGCTTGAAATGAGTGTAAGGACTTTTCTAAGGTGGTGTTTTATAAGAACAGCAATGGGCAGCCTGGAGAATTGAAAGTGAAAAAATAATTATTACAATCTGAAAGGGTGAATAGATGAATAGACAGAATTAGAAGAGTGGGATGGAAAGAAATATTGAAATCAGATGATGTTCTAAGTTCAAATATAAAAAGACCTGAAGGATGCAGGGAGACGATGCTTTGCAGATGGTTGCCAAGAAAAGCATTCTCAGTATTGATAAAAAAGAAACAGGAGAAGTGGTTGTACAATAGCATTATCATTATGTTAGTAAAATAGCCAGGAAAATATGGCTTCAACAAAGGCACCCCCTCATACATAACATTATTTTTAAAGAAGTTCATGTTACTTTGTCAATTAAAATGTTATCTACTTGGATATTCCTGCTAAAATATAAAGATACAGACTAATAACTAAAGAAATTAAATGAAAATAATGCATTTGTGTATGTAATTTTATCATAGTGTTACAATTCTTATCTGTCATGTTTTATTTTAATTCAGTACCTATTGATAGAGGACAGTTTCTGCACAGTGTAAAATTAGATGTATTACTAGCTTTATTACTGAGATGATAATCCTGGTTCTAAACTTTCCATTGAAGAAGACATACACATGAGTCAAGAAAAACAAGACTATTATTAAAATGTTTGGCTTTTTTTCCAAAAGAAAATTATACAGATCTTTGTCTTTATCTTCTGGGATTTTATAACAATTATGATGCAGGTTTTCATCATTACTTCAGTTGTACTTGCTTTGATGCTGAATAAACTGCAGCTCCTAACTAAATCCCATAAATCCACTGATAATTCATATAACCGGTTAAGCACCATTTTCTTAAGAGAGAAACAAAGAGTGGGTCAGCTAAGTGATTATTTGTCAGCCTGTCAGGATAACAATATCTTACTTGCTTTGTGCAGACCAATAAGCTGAATGTATTTCAAATAGTTAGATAAATGTATTTTAACACACGAGGATTTACTACTCTTTTTTAAAGTCCATTTCCTATTCAGCTCCGGTTTATCAGGCATCTCAGAAATGTTTTCTGTGTGATTGCTTTGCAATTATATTTTCTTAGAACTACCTACTTTCTTTTTTCTCAGCTTTAATGAAAGTGCACATTATACTAAACAGTATTATTTATAGTAGTTTTCTCTTCAGATTTTTCATTTCTGTGTCTGTCAAAGTTTGCTTTTTCATTTGAGATCAATACTTTGAAATACCATTCATGCTGATATTTTACAGATTTTACTTGTGCTGAACAACACCATATTCCTTGAGCAGTCTTATGCTGAATAGTTTGGTAGGGTATTTTTTTTAGCATAAGCAGAAGCAGCAGATTCTCAACTTAAACTGAAAATAGTAGGCAATGATGGAAAAGATTGAGATTTTGAAACACTGAGTTCTAATTTCTCAACACTAAAGACCAATATTATCAACTTTAATCATTATCAACTCTTCTCATCATCTATGCATTTTTAAGTTTTAGATTTTTTTAAATACTGTCATGTAAGTGAAGTAAATAATGTTTTTAATGTATGTGAAACTAGGACATGCTATAGTAGAAATAGATTTATTTATACTCTATATCATATATGCTATATAGTAAAATATGAATACATTATAGTTTAAAATATTTCTCAGTATATATAGGCTCATATAATCATACACCATATTTAATATATTATACAGTGAACCTTATAAATATATATTTTGAAATTATACAAGATATAAATAATGAAGCCAGACTGGAATATTACAGCTGACTTAGTGACCATTTTAAAACAGGGTAGCTAGGAGGACTCTGGGCAGTCAGCTGAGCAGTCAGCCTCACCTCCACGCCCAGAAAGTTCATGGAACGGGTTGTCCTGGAAGATTTGTTAAGATGGAAGACAGAGAGGTGCTTAGATACAGCAGACATGGCTTTATTGAGGGCAGATTGTCCCTGCCTAATCTAGTGGCATTCTGTGGTGGAGTAACTGCATCAGTGAACGAGGGAAGAGCTACAGATGCTATCTACTTGCTCTTAATGTAAGCACTTTGATAGAATCCCCCAAAACATTCTTACTTGTACATGGCAGAGATATGGGTTTGATGGACAGACACTTTGATAAGGATTTGGGTGGAGAAAGAAAAGAATTGCAGTTAATGGTTCAATGTCTAAATGTAAACCACTAAGGAGTGCTGTCCCTGCTGTCTGTTCTGGGATCAGTATTTTTTAATATCTTCATTAATGACCTAGATAATGGGGTAGACTTCACCATCAGCAAATCTGCAGACGACACCAAGCTGAGTCGTGTATTTGATTTTCTAGAAGGAAGGGATTCCAGCCAGAAGGACCTGGATAACCACTCCTTGAGGAGTGGGCCTGTGTGAAGATTATGAAGCTCAACAGGCCAAATGCAAGATGTTGCACATGGGTCAGGGCAATCCCCACCATGAGCACAGACTGTCAGGATTGTGCTGGGTAGAGATGGGACCAGTTTTGGCATGATTTAAGTTTTCTTTATTGTTTCTTTATCTTGAAGGTGTAGAAATGCCTTCACAGAGGTCTACATAGGTCAGACATGTTTCAGAATGGTCACAAGACTGAAGGTTACAAGGTCTTTTAAAGGTTGACTGGCCAATAGATAATTGCCACATACATTAATTTAATTTCTAATCCAATAGCCAATTAATCTTCTGCTGCATTGCAGGTTTTTTCACCCAATTATGTACTGTCTCATGGTTCTTTATTATTTCACTCTGTACTACCACACCCTAAACTTTTTACTTTATTCTATAATACTTCTATATCTAAACTTCAAACTTCAAAACTTTCCTAGGATTCTGACAACAGACAAGGGCATTAACTAATTCAAAGCAGCCTTACAGAGAAGAATCTGGGAGTGGATGAAATATTGGACATGATCCAGCAATGTGTCCAGAAAGCATGGAGTCCAGAAAGCCAGTCGTATTCTGAGTTGCATAAAAAGTAGTTCAGCCAGAAGACTGAGGGAGGTAATTCTCCCTGCTCTATTCCACTCTTAATTGACCTCCCCTGGAGTATAGCATCCACCTCTAGGATCCTGAACACAGGAAAGACATGTACCTGTTAGAGAAGGTCTAGATGAAGGCCACANCATGTCTTTATTCTAGCATTTAAATGTCTTTATTCTAGCATTTAAAATTTTTAAAATAAATATGCAATAGGNCAGAAAGCATGGAGTCCAGAAAGCCAGTCGTATTCTGAGTTGCATAAAAAGTAGTTCAGCCAGAAGACTGAGGGAGGTAATTCTCCCTGCTCTATTCCACTCTTAATTGACCTCCCCTGGAGTATAGCATCCACCTCTAGGATCCTGAACACAGGAAAGACATGTACCTGTTAGAGAAGGTCTAGATGAAGGCCACAAAAAATTATCAGGGAGCTGGAACACCTTTCCTAAACAGAAAGACTGGGAGAGTTTCAGTCTATAAAGGCAGCCTATAGAAAAGATGGAGAAAGGCTTTTTACCAAGGGTATATAGAATAATATAAGGGGCAATGGTTTTGAACTGAAAGAAGATAGGTTTACATTACACATAAGGAAAAAAAATTTCTATGGTGACTGACTGGACCAGGTTACCCAAAAAAATTGTCTACAGTCCACCATTGAAAATGTTCAATGTCAGGTTAGAGGGGACTTTGAGCAACCTGTTCTATTGGAATGTGTTTCTGCTTGTGGCAGGCAGTTGCAACATGATCTTTCTTGGTCCCTTCCAACTCAAACCATTCTATAATTTTATATTTATATCTATATTCTATCTATATTAGATAGAATAA
>VZTR01032521.1:12292-28176 GCA_013400775.1 Chaetops frenatus | reverse complement strand
GGCTCGAAGCACTAAAGGATAAACTGAATGCCAATTAAATGCTGCTGGTTGACAAAAGCAAAACATCAGTAAAACATCTTCAATAAAATGAGTGTGGAGTTCCTGCATCAATCCAGCTAAGAAAGCTAAGAAAACAAGTCTATATAATTAGAAATGTGAGATGATTTTCTTTGCTAATTTCTAGATTATACCTTTATGTACCTTACCAAACTACTATATGACTTCTTGATTTTTTTTTTTTTTAATCCTTTTCCTTCTTTTGTTTATAACTAATTGGGTAGTAGTTCAGTTCATAAAAAATATACCAGAAGTGCTCAAATTCATCTCATATACATAACTGCATATTGTTTGCAATCAAAGACGCTTTTAGAGTTGCAATAATCTGTTTGCTATTGTGGTATTGCAGAATATTATAAACAAAAATAATTTCAGTTTTGCATTTCTGCCAGTAGGTGGTACTAGTAGTTTCTAAATTTGATTATAACTGTCTTCAAATTGAGTATTACACTTTTCTGTCAGAGCAAGTAATGTGTTCCTACTCTACTGAAAATTACTTATTCATATTTGAGGCACTTGCACTCAAGGGCAGTTTTTAATTCAGTTATTATTTCTTTCAGTGGTGATGCCTGTAAATTATCCTTTAAAATGAAGTTTCAAATTTTTGTGACAAATTATTACATTGATTAGTTAGATTTCAATTGAAATATAGGATTAAAATATATTTTGTAAAGTGTTTACCGAGTTTTACGGCATTTGAATCTTCAGGATACAGCTCAGAATTCAGCTTTAAAATTTTTTAGCAATACTTGCTGTCAAGATTCAGTGGTGAGTCATTCAAATAATCTCACTACTTAGTTTTAATTCAATATACAGGCTTCTAATTCTTGAAAAGTTATTTGTTGTTTTACTGTGTAGGTCTTTTAAGCATGAGTGTACCTGAAGTAAAATTCTTTTTTTTTCCCTACCTAGGGGACAGTCATATCCAAATAGCTGCAAAGATATAATAGTAATGCCTACAGAAAATATTAATGCAAGGCAAGGAAATTTCTATATACAGTCAGAAAGTGACAATAGTAGCACTTCTGTCTTTGCAAGTGGGTGACAATAGATGCAACAAAAAAGTTACTGTGTTACAGGCTATTTTCCCTTCATGGACTGAGTTAAATACCTCTGTGAAAAAAATAAATTAAATAGAATTTGATGTTTCTTCTGAGAAGCTAAATGATTTTAAAAAATAGGGAGGAGACATTGCTTACTTGGGTGGTTTTGAAACCTGTTTTCCCTTGGAAATGTCAAAGATTTAAAAAAAAATCAAACCCCAGGAATTACATAATGCAATTACATACTACAGTAACCTTCAAATGTTTGATTTGACTCATAGAATTGTGGCCACCATGCCAATTGTTCTGTCATTGTCATAGTCATATAAACCATAATAATTAAAATGACAGAAAATGATGTTATTAGCAGGTACCAATAGCTGTGTAATCAGAATTCAAAAGGACAATGTGAAGAGGTTATGGATTCCTAAGTGGAAAGACAAGGACAAGCTTATGTGCTTCTTTTACAGTATCTGTAATGTCTTCATCAGGAGATTGACTTCCAATGTCAAACAGTTTTACTTAATAGTTGATATCAGTTCTTGCTTATATATCTCATGCCTTTTTATTGATAAAATCAAAGAGTTTGTGTTCAAATTGTCTATTTCTACAGGTGTTTGACAATATCTAGAAAGGATATGTACTAAATGTTGTGTATTCTTCTGAATTTCATGTAAAATGACTGACCTATGAAGAGTTTCTCAATTGTTTGCAAACCATTTTCTATCTGCAAACTAAGATACTTTTGTTAGTTTTATTTTAATTTTCGTCATTGCTGATTATTGAAGGAAAGGAATGCCCAATTCTTTCAAGGAAACTCGTGGAACATAATCTTGTCACCTGTTCACCATTCACCTGTAGACATTTGACAGAGGTAACTACTATGGTTTATTAAGATATGGAAAACACTCTTTATTTCTCATTTTACTCATGAATGGTTCATGGCCTAAGTTACAATTTTGGAGGATCCTGAATTATGAGTGATAAAGTTGCACTGATAAACAAGGTAATGCATATAAGAGTTGAGATGAAGCTGGCTATTGCAACCTTTCTTCTTGTCAGACTGAACATGATGCAGAATTTCACAGTGCGTGGGGATTCTTGTACTAAAATATATATCTGGCTGTAGCAGATGGGATACTGTTTCGTTATAATGTGCACATGGATTTTTTGCATTTGGTTTTCAAGATTCGTGGTTGATTGTCACCAAGTAGTATAATGAGTAATAAGGCTGTTAGAGGCAGAAGTATCTAATATTTAATTTCAAGAAGGTAATTGACTCAGAACCTGATAGGGCAGTGGTTTTGGTGTGATGCTATAAGGATTTACATTTGACAGTCACCCTTAAATGGGGAATTTAGTCCTTTCTATGACAAGGTTTGAAATGGGCAATATATGGAAACATTCAAAATGGAACATCTGAAGGAACATGGGGCAAGATCCTTCCCTACATAAGTGCCTCTCAGGGGTATTCAGGCAGCAAGAATTAGTAGTCTCTGTGCTGTACAGTCAGAAAAAAACCAAGAATCTTGAATATTTTCAGGGCACTGAGGGCACCACCAGTCCTGACTGACCTTGCCCAAACTCTTCAGGTCTTCCCATACCCTGTCCATGGTCCAGGTCCCCATGCCAGCCCCCTCAGCCCAGCCCAGCCTTGGTCTGTTCCCATCCCACATCCCCAGGGAGGTGTCTGATTCCTTGGCTGCCCTGCCACCAGATGGTTTGTGGGACAGTCCCTGGCTGCCACACAGTACCCTGACAGACCCCGAGGAACCCTCCCCAGCTCCTGAACCCTAGGGAGACCCCGGCCTCTGCAGAACTCCAGGAAGCACTGACAGGCTACAACAGTCTCCAGCCTGGGACTTGAGAAGAACCATTCTGAAGTGAAACTCAATTTTCCCACATATGATTTCACTCCAAGTTTTTAATATCCAGTAAAATATAATTTGCTTAAACTGTAATTTGTCATGGAAAAACTAACTAATTCTTTTCTTTCATGGCTAAATTACTGAAGATCTCCATAATGTTTAGGGCTTTTTGAGGCATTGAGGTTGATGTGGTATCTGGATCCTATTTCCAAGTCTCAAGCTATTCCAAAGTCATGCCAAAGTTGACTAAATGAATCACTGCTTAAAGATAGCTGGCAGCAATAGAAATTCAGGCAGCAAGATTCATTTAACACATTGATCCATAATAGCAATGCAGACTGAGTCATGCTGACTATTATATTACATCAGAAAATTCAATTATCTGTTTGGTTCCTTGCTGTTTTCTCACCATAAATGGATATGTCTGTATCTATACACACATACGTATAAATGTATCTAATATCTGTATGTCTGCTTATATACATATATTTTCATTTACACACATCTATGCACCGATATACACTAGCCTAATATATGTATTGATATATGAGTGTATACCTCTAGATTATAACCAAAAATGGTTTTGTTCCAAATATGCAGGGGATTGTCTCTATGTTTATACCTAGATATATACATCTGCAAGCAGAAGAGTCACTAAAAATATTGTGCATGGACTGCTACTAATTTAAGAGGCTACTCAGTGGCCCTGAACCTGCTGCTAAAGGGCTGCTATTCCAAACAGCCTCTAGGAGAATATCTAGCATCACTAAATGTTGATGTCTGATTTAGAAGGGGGCATAGTATTGGTGTTCTATATTTATGTTCTTTTGCTGAAAGGTAAAGACTTTTGGTTTGGTTTCCCCTATTTTTCAGTGTCAACTACAATATTTTTTTTAGGTTTCTCAAAATATTATCTTCATATACTTCTACTATACTACAAATGGTTTTCCTATGCTGTAACATCATACTGTAGATTACAGTTAAAGTCAGAAAAGTGTCTAACTATCTACTCAAGTTTTAAGAATTGGAGATGTCTATATACTTTGGATTACTGAACTCAAGAGGTCTGGTAACATGTTTAAATTTTGAACATGAGCTTAATGTTGCTATATATGGAATTTTTCTCTAGTACACCTATTATGAGGAGACCAAAATCTGTTTGGGTAATTTCTCCATAGCATTTCTATATTGTTTTAGAACATAAGAATTACTTCATGGCACAGTTTTTCCATTTCTTATAGAAATAAACTCTTCAAAATCTTAGACATAGAACTAAGTCCTTGGTACTAAAGTTATGTTTTTCTACCTAACTATAAGCAGGTCATTAATATGTTATTGTGAATACACAAGAGTAAATAGTGTACATTCACTGCCAGTTACAATTAAAAATATTTCCCTTTTGTATTGAATTTTGGTCAGTGACTAAAAAATCCTTGCAAAACAAAAAAGATTCCGTGTTCTGTCTTCGAAAAAATTAAGAGAAAGTACAGCAAGCAGATACGACGAACTGTGCTGGCAGAGCTTAGGAATGCAGTCACATTTAAATCATCAGGATAAATATTTAAACAACACTTGAGCCCCTTTACCGTTCCTAAAAAGTCAGTGAAGATCAATGGACTGAAAGGACAAAAAAACCTCAGCAAAATAAAGGCGTAATTTATTTATGACCTGTACTATAGAAATTTTATGAGGTAAACATGTTTCATAATCTTGGCTCTGGCAGCAGAGAGTTTATTGCTGTCAATGACTACTAACTTTAAGAGGACAGAATGAAAATCTAATTACATAACATAAATGATTTTTTGACTTTTGTTCTTTTTAAGGACAGAACTGCCAATTTGTGTGTTTTCATCTTAACGCTATTTAGATCCCAAGCCGGAATCCACTTTTAAGTCAATACTTTCCAAACAGTACACATAATGCTTCTCTACTTGGCCAAGGAAAATATGACGTTTAGGTGGGTTGTTTTGGATTTCAGGGTTTTTTTCCTGAGAAGAATCACATCCAAATCCAGCTTTTTGACATTTGTAATAATTGTTACCTGTTTTTACTGAAATAATTAATTTTCATAGGCTTTAAGAGAATGCATGTATGTAAGTGCAACTGTGATCTTTGTTATTTCTGCAAGTGAAATTACAGCCATGGGCTCCAGGAGAACTAGTTTTAGCCTGTTCAGGGATCTTCTTGGAAGAATGTTGTGGTGTGTTTTGTGTCTTATATATGCCGTTATCTTGTTCGGTAATGTAAATGGTTTGCTCCTTTACTCCCCCTGATATTGGTTTGTCCCTTCCCTAAGACCTGCCCCTTAAGTCATGTAAGTCATATCCCTTCTTTTCCTGTCAACCCTTCCCCAGTCACTCCCTATCCCTAGGAAGTTCACTGTTCCCATGCCCTTTATTGGTTGGTTTAAATATATCTCCTCCCCTTGGACACTGCCTTCAAATGTCAATCCCTTTACCTCTCCCTGGAATTCCCCTAATCCATGAAGCCCCTATGGTTACTTTGAATTGTATCCCTCTCCTCAGTGTAACCCATTGGTTTAAGTTGCCATCCCTCAACCTTAACTCCACCCTGAGTCCTCCCATGACCTGATCCAATTGGTCCATCCAATCCCCTTAAAACTCCCTGCACCGGCTTCCTCCTGGTTCTTTGTTCCTTGCTCCCCTCTGGTATGGGTGAGTCTGGAGATGCCCACAACAAACTGTGCCAGAAAGGCATAGCAAAGAACCCCTCCATACTCTGCTGTCCGTGCTTGTCTGCACCTGGACTGGGACCTTCAAAGAGCTAGCCAGGTAGGCCACTGGGGAGGGACGCTCCAGGAAAGCTGCAGCGCACGCCACCGCCCAGTGCGGCCACAGCAGAAGAATCCCTGGGAGCGCTCCCTGAAGGCATGTTGGAGAGGTCCAAGAAAGTTAATGCCTTCCAACCTGACCAATTTTGTGATTCTGTGATTATTTTAGGACAATTTCTCTCTCTTTGCAGGATCAAAAAACAGTGTCTTTCTGTAGATACCATAAGTACTTGGACATTATTTAAAAGTCTGTAAGTGCAGTAAGCCATGCATAGTCAAAGTTATTGTTAAATTTCGGCAGTCACAGAGGCAACTGTCTCAGAATCATGAGTGACAAATTTTGATGTCTTTGGTTGGGAAAGAATTAGTTTTCTTCATAGCAGCTGGTATAGACCTTATGGTTTAGATTTGTGTGAAAATGGTGTTGACAATTCAGGGATGTTTTAGCTCTTGCTGGGCAGGGTTCACAGAATCAAGAGCTTGTCTGCCTCTTATGCCACCCCATCAGCAAGGAAGACTGGACATACACAAGGATTTGGGAGAGAACACATTCAGGACAGGTGACTACGATTGTCCCAAGGGATATTCCAGACCATATGGTGTCATGTCAGCATATAAAAATAGGGGAAGAAGGAAGGAGGGGGTATTTGGAGTGATGGTGTTTGTCTCATGTCACTATGACATGTGATAGAACCCTGCTTTCCTGGAGATAGCTACACTGCTGACTGACCATGGGAAGCAGTGGATGAATCCTTTGTTTTCCTTTGCTTGCATACACAGCTTTTGCTTTACCTCTTAAACTGTCTTAGTCCCACTTTTACTCTTCTGATTCTTTTTCCGACCCAATCAAGGCAGTGAGAGAGTGAGTGAATGTGTGTTTGTGTGGGGCTTTTTCCAGCTGGAGTTAAATCATGACAAAAATTAAGCCTAAGTTACATTTAAAATAAGAAATGAATGAGAACAGGTAGCCCAATTATTATACATTAAATGTTAAACTTCTTTCAGGATGCATACTTGTGCTGCCTATGGTAAGTGGGGAAGAAGAAAAAGTAAAGAAACCTGCACTTTTCTTCCTGGGAGACACTACAGAAGAACAAGAGGAGCATAAAATATTCATGCTGTAGGAACATACNTAAGAAATGAATGAGAACAGGTAGCCCAATTATTATACATTAAATGTTAAACTTCTTTCAGGATGCATACTTGTGCTGCCTATGGTAAGTGGGGAAGAAGAAAAAGTAAAGAAACCTGCACTTTTCTTCCTGGGAGACACTACAGAAGAACAAGTGGAGCATAAAATATTCATGCTGTAGGAGCCACATACTGTGGCAAGGCACAGAGAATTCTTAATTGATTCAAGTAAGAAGCAGTCTAAAACAGTAAAAAGCACAGCTTTTTCCATTTAGCTGATGGTTTTTTTACCTTTTTCAAGGCACCTGAATTTTGTTTAAGTACTTAACAAAAAACTGCTAACACCTCATTTCATGCTGCATTTGTAAATGACTTCTTTAAGGCCAGAAATAAGTAGCTACTTGTTAGCAGAAATCTCATTTAGCTGTCAGTAGAAAAGTATCCTAAGAGCATCTAATAAAGTAATAATATTGAATACAGTGCTTAGAGCTTGTGCATGTAAAATAAGATTGAATCAGGCATGATGCTTAGCAATCACTCAGTACCTATTCAGAAGTTTACAAATGAATTTGAAAAAAAAGTATCTAAGTACTCTATGAGCTAAAGAAAAACCTATTATGAAATTCATAGACTATTATGAAATAATAGAGAGTAAAGATTTTCTCATCAGTTATTTGTGTTTTGGCAGATTTCTTCATATTATTTATTAAAGACATGCCTTTAAACAGTTAAAAGGTTGTCTAATGCTTTTAGTATTGTAGGTTATTCAAAAACACTGCTTCATTTGCATTATTTATCACATATATCTCATTATTTGTTTATTTTTGTTATTTTTTTAAGGAATCAAAATATTATTTCCAGCACAAAAAATTTTGAATGAGCTGAGATTACAAAAAACAGAACAGGAACAGAGTTGAAACTTTAAGTTTTCATGGCACAAGAACACAATTTTACATCCAGCCCAGTCATATACCTGTGGAGTTGAAGTGATGTTTACTTCTGGTTTTGTGAAATAAAAATTTTCTTATTTTTTCCTGTTTTCAATACAAATGGATACTTTTCATATTTTTTGCTAAAATTTTTTCTTGAGTATGTTAGTCTTCTCTGTACCTTTTCCCTTTATCTCTTTTGTGATTTGCAACAAAAGCATGGTTTCAGTTTCACAGCTTTTCAAAATTATTTATATATCACATACTATTATTAAGGTTTCATTTCCTGTTCCCAGTTGGCTCATCATGGCCAGTCTCCATCATTTACCAGTGAAATTATAAAATATGAATCTATTAAATTTCTCTTTTTATTTACTTAAATTTCTTAGGAAATATGTCATTATACTTCCTCAAATTTCAACCTAAAGCTTTCTTTGTCTTGATGCTTATAATAAACCTGTCAGCATCCAGGTTTCTAATAAGCTAATGACATTGCCTTTCATAATATCTTCTTTATTATTTACTCACTTCCTCCTGTTTCTATTTCTGACACAGTACCAGGTCAGAGTGTTATCAGTTTTGGTTTTAGACTTATAAAGGATTTTACATAAGAGGTTGTGGGGTTTTTTGTTGGTTAGTTGGTTATTATTTGCTTTTTTTGTAGAACAATCTTTATTTCAAGGAGTACAAGCGTCATGTTTAACTCCAACCAGCAACAAATCCATACACAGGCACTCCCTCCCTCCCTCCCTCACCAGTGGGTTTGGGGAAAGAATCAGAAGGGGAAAAGTGAGAAAAGTCATGGTTTGAGATAAAGACAGTTTAATAGGGAAAGCAAAAACCGCACAAACAAGCAAAGAGCAACAGGGAATTAATTAACCTTCCCATGGGCAGGCAGGTGTTCAGCCATCTCCAGGAGAGCAGCACACATAATGGTTACTTGGGAAGACAAACACCATCACTCCAAATGTCCCCTTTTTCCTCCTTCTTTGTTCCACTTTATATACTGAGCATGATGTCACATGGTCTGGAATATCACTTTGGGTCATCTGCCCTGTGTCTCCTCCCAACCTCCCAGGCACCCCCAACTTCCTCACCAGCATGGCAGTACAAAAAGCATAGTCTTTGTGAGCCATGCCCAGCAATAGCAGAAACATTTCTATATCATCAGCTGTATTAAACACAGATTTAAAACACAGCCCTGTACCAGCCTCTGTGAAGAAACTCTATCCCAGCCAAAACCAGCACAGCAAGTGTAGTCCATAATAAGTTTTCACACTTTCCATTTCTTCACTACCCTGCTAAATTGTTAGCATTTGAAGATAACTCATTAGCTATAAAAATTTATCCAAATAGCAAGTCTGCATTGGCAAGAAAAACTCTTTGAAATGTATGATTTTTCATCTAGAAAAGTATTGCATTTTATGCAATATGTGTGTCAATAACTCATTTTACATAAGAAAAAAGAAAACTAAACGAAATATAAACGGTAGGCAAAATGCTATTTATATGGTTTCCATTATCATATGACCTTCTCATCTGGAAGCTGAGCTGAAATATTAAACATGTTGATAAGCTACTTGGAAAAATGTGGATATGAGTGTTTTCACAGTATTTTGAGGCCCTTATCTTTCATAATCATAGGAATATCTTTGAACTTCTGTACCATTTTATCATCTCTTTTCCTAGAAACTTTTGAAACTGAAAATGCTCCAAACAAATCTTTTGTGTAGTTACAGCAGATAAGTATGGGTCTGTATTTCTTTGAAGTTCAGATATGAGATGCCTCATGTTCTTTCTGAGCCCTCTTTATTTTTGTTCTTCTTTGACAGTATTACAGAGCAAAAGTCCAGGGGACATTGGAGGAGACGGTGGATCTCATCTGATCCTGTTGTCAGACATAAATCTTTGTACAGAGAAAACTTAAGAAATCCTGAAATAGGAAAGGAGGAAGATACCTAGATTTTGTATGGGTAGCTGAACCTTCAAGTTGTTTGTCAGACCACAATATTTCTTGGAACATTAGCTGAGTTCCTTTGTTCAATCTAATGTGTGAATTAAACACAGAACTTTAGAATCAGAGAGCAGCTTGGGTTGGAATGGACCCTGAAAGATCATCTGGCACAAACTTTTGTAAGAAAGGGATCATAGTTTGGATTATCTATCAACCTCTCCAATGACATCTTGAAAACCTACAGTGATTGGTACTCTACCATGTCCCTAAGGAGTTTCTTTCCTGTGAATGGTTGTTCTCACTGAAAAACTTCTGTCTTATTTAAAGATAAAACCTCTCCTGGTGCAATTTGTACCAGCTGTCCCTTGTAGTCTCTGTGTCCCTTTGTGAAGGTGAGAGCCTCCATTGTCTTTGTAGCCACCTTTTAAGTACTGCAATACCATCATGAGGTCTTCCCTGAACATCCTCTTCTAACTCCTTCAGCCTTTACCCATAGGGCAGAGTCCCTAGCCCTTTGATTACCTTGGTGGAAACATATCAAACTATTCACCCTACTAAACTTTTCACACCCATACACTTTCTGATGTCTGTAGGATTCTTATTTGATCACCAAAATAAGAGAGATGAATACTGCCCCAGGATCAATCCAAAGGCCACAAATCTTATATCCTAAACTGTCTTTTGAAAGTGCTGCTTTCTTGCTATGTGCATGTACAAAGGAGAGTGTGGTGGTTTGAAATAGCTTGGTTTTTGGTGAGAAGGAAAAATGTCAGTCCAAATTACCTTGATCCCCTAGATCCTCTATCACGCCTTTCCATGTTCTTCTACTAAATGCCTGTTAGTGTTTTAATGCCTCATTGTTACCCTGAAGACCCATCATAAAACTAATCTATGATGCAGATATCTCATAAGTTGCTGCCTGAGAAGAGAGGAAGAAACAGGAAATTCATTAACAAGCTGAGTAAGTAAATAAAAAAGAGAAAACTGTAAATAATGGTGCTGCCAAAGCAGTCATTAATAGCTGGAGCTCTCTAGCAATGAAAAAGATAGGACAAGAGATTTAAGAGAAGATAATCCCTTTTTCTGTAAAGGCAATGGAAGCTGCTGAACAGAAAGTTGCTTGATAGATATTTCTAGACATATATACATAAATACTTATATATGTGCCTAAAAATATACATGCATACATATACAGAGTGAGAAGCTGTGAGATTTCATGAAAGAGAGTTTTAAAAGATTACACAGAAGAAATAAATCAATTTCATATATGCATTTCTTTTTATAAGAAAGAGAAAAATGACTGAAACTTTAGAACAAATAAAGCTCTTAATCGGAACAGACAATTTTGGGGAGCTTGTGGAATTCATGGCCCATTTTACCTCAGCATGACTATCCTGAGTGTCAAAATATTGATTGCCTAGTCTAAATTAGCTGTCTTGTATATTCTTCTAGTAAATGGAAACAGGTACTTTAAGACAGATGTCACAACTCACATTTTAGAAATTTATATGAATGTCAGCCAGTCTTCAAAATTTTTTTGCAGATCATTAGGATTTTAAAAGAATTGCTTCAAGTCCAAGCTATTATTTATGTCACATAATATCAAATACTAAACCTGTTAATTGAAGAGCGCAATTCAGAACTCAAATAAAATATCTAACACTATGAAATAGTAGTGTTTAAAGTTTTAAAAAAATTATAGAATTTTCACTAAATTCCATTTAAATTGCTATGAGTTGAAACCTGATCAGCAAGATTGGATTCAGAAAAAATAATGATAGCAATCAAAGTGGAACACCTTGTGAACTCTGAAGAACAAAATGAAATTAAAAGATGAGCAGATACTCTGGAACACTTAAAATACTTTGCAGATGATTAAAACAGTTGAAGTTTTTTGAGTACAATATCATTATTTATGCACAGTGGTGAAGTGTTGTTGCAAAAGGCAGGAGTCCTTCATGAAGTTATTCCTACCTATGCTTTCTTTATGGCTCTGAATAGATGCAGAAATTAAGGGACAAATACAGCTTCCAGCCAGAAAAGGATAAAGAAAGAGGGCATGGAAAATAATCCTCTAAATACTTTAACAGAGAAGGCAATGAAAGTTACAAAGGACAAGGCAGTGGTCAGGAAAAGACAAAAACTGAGCTATTTGAAAGATCTGGAATAGAAAAACTTAGTTAAGCTACTTCTAATTGCAGGGTAAGAAGGCTTAACTGGAGTCAGCATTTCTGCTGTCGTGATTATGAGAATATGGGACCTAGTTGAATATATCATAATTTGCTTAATTTTCTGAGCCTTTTGCATCTGTATTTTAGTTTCCTTCCTGCTAGAGTACCATGGCAAGAATGGACTGAAGGCAATTAATCTTTCCCTTGACAAGCAAAAAGGAAATATGTGTTGTATGGGGGACCTGAAAGGTACTCATGTCTTAAAATTTTGTTTGATTTCCCAGAAGATGATTGGCCTCTATGGACAATAAAACTTGCCACTGATTCCTTTTGTCCATTCTTTTCTTAGGATTTTCTTTCACAGACAAATAATTTGTGAAAACTTGAATAGATTTTCTAACTTTCAACCAAAAATTCAGATAAATTTCCAACTAAAATTAAGCTATTTCAATACTCCATAGACACCTAAGCCTAGTTCTTAAGCACCTTTCCTTGATGTGAGACACCTAACTTCTTTCTAATAACAAGCTCTGGATACTACAAATACTGAGGCATTCAGTGAATTAGTTGTATATAATCTCAACAAAATGCAGAAATTGATAAAGGTCTATTCCAGCTATGTTATAGGGAAATTCTGCTTAACTCCATATGAGAAAAAAATCTATTTTTTTATTAAAATATCTAAGAGTATCCTGTAAGAAAATACTCATATGGATTCAATGAGTTTATTAGTATTCTTCTTATATTAACACTANCTCTTAAAATTGATCATCTGTCTTGCTGAAAGTTAATGGCGCTCTCTCAATATAGAAACAATATAGTCAATCATGCTTCGTAGTATAATTAACTACTGACTAAAGTTGGAATGAGTTGAAAATATTTCATGGGTATGGCAGAAAGACTAGCAGAGTTGATGATCTGCCTGGTTCTGTAATACCAGTGGGAGATGTTGAAAGTCTGTAGTGAGATACTGTGTACCTATGCTGGGTACAGTGTTAAATTATTTTACACTGCTATGGAATATGAAAATGTAACCTTGTATCTTCATATACTGATACTACTGGAGTTTCAAATAATATATTATAGCGTGGATGTTTATAAAATCCATATCTGAATCTTAGTTGTGTTACTTAGTGATGATGAGGAAATATAATCTGTCAGGAGTGCCATTGAAATTACTGATAGTCTGCCTCCTAATAATTTAGAAACACAGATGTCAACATGTCTGCATAAAAATCAAACAACAGGTAATAATAATAAGCTGCATTAGAATCAGAGAATATTCTGAGTTGGAAGGGCCCCCCAAGGCTTCAATGAATGGTCCATACAGGGATCAAACCCACAACCTTGACGTTATTAGCACTGTGCTCTAATAAAGTGAGCTAATCTCACAGTCATGAATAAAGCTAGAGGCAAATTTAAAAATTATCTAATAAATAGAAAGTTAAACTACTATGATGACGTAAGCAAAGAAGTGAGACTTCATCCTGGAGGCATCAAGTGCCACTGAAAGAAGCATAAAGACCAACAGGAGTGTAAAGTCACTACTTTACGTAGGTGTAGACACATGCAGAAAAGATGTCTCAGTGCTGTTAAGTAGATGAAAGCCAGAATAAAACTTATTACATAAATTATACCTGTTTTCTTTCTAAGCTGTAGTTGAGTGTTAAGTACATTTGAGTCACCTTTGTTAATAACTGCAGTTTTGGAAATTAGATAGCAAGTTTCCAGGATCATCTCTTACTTCCCTTGGATTAGGTTAACCATGTTTCCCAAGGATCAGAAATAAAGATTTATCATTTAATTTAATTTAACTTTATTTTATTTTATTTTATTTTTAGTATCATGGGAAAATCTTGTAAAGAATCAGTCTTGAAATTGTGGTAGTTTACTATTACTATTTTCATGATATTAAAATAGAACAGGACAAGGACAGTCAATAGACCAGAAAGCAAAATCCTGGATCAGTTTTCTCAGTTTCAGTGATTAACAGCAGAGATGATAACACACATACCCATTAAAAATATTATTGAAGAGTTAGAAAGGTCAGCTCAGAGGCAATGCTGGTAATACACCAGCAGAATGTTAAGCTTTAATCAGGAACCAGTATTGTGAGGACTGAGTGCTTTGGATTTCAAGGCATTAAGGTCAGACTTACATTCTCCTGGCAAGAAGATAAGAAAGACAGAATTAGAAAATTCTACTGTTACATGATGTACATACCTTCCTTGTAGTGGCAAATAAACATAAGTTATGTGTGAAGTATCAGCACTGCACAGGGTATTGATTGATTAGCCATGAAAATGTGAGAGTGAAATTTACTGAAGTAATTAAATGTTTTTTTCTGAGATATTATTTCTTGCTATATAAAAAGTGAGTGATCTGATCTTCTCACTGCATATGCCTGTGACTGAAGCAGGAAAATATATTTATTTTGTATTATCAGCTAATTACAGATATGCATCACAGCTTTACAATAAGAAGAAAACAACGATGGGAGAAAAACCTTATCAGCTAGCAGAAGACTTGAAGAGCTCAAAAGCAAGTACAATCTAAAGCTGAATAAGATATGATGCAGAAGTCTGGTTTTGATATATAAAGATTATATAGGATGCAGTCATCTTCATTTTCAGAACCAAATACCTGAGACTGAGTATCTAGAAAAGCAAGTATCTGCTGAAGACATAACAATATCTACAAAGCTGAACACAGCACCACAAGTTATGTTATCTATACATTTTTTCATAGAATAATATTATTTCAGCTGTTTTGATTATTCAGTCCTATGAAGTTCCCAATGGTAGGGCAAATTTAAGTCACTTGAAGATAAAAATTACATGTGTATATATATTGGTTATAGACACAGATTCATAAAAGATGGTACAGACCCTGAAAAGGTCACACTTTATACATTACTACTTCCTAAAGCATTCTATTTTGTATGACTTCAAAAAAAAGAGAGCACTACACAAGAAAAACCAAAAGATTTCTAATCCAATTTTGGGAATCTTAGAGAAATCTTCTAGTATTCATCATTAATGCAGATTTTGTTCTGGGACTAAGGTTTATTTTTGAGACAGTTTATAGACAATGAAAATTGTTTTATTGAAAAGGAAAAATTGCTTGATAGTGTATGAAAACTATTTATTTTTAGGCAGTATAAGTTTTACTGCATAAAGTTAGGAAGAAGTAAATATATTAAAGTTTTTGTTAAGTTCCTTGTTCATTCATTCTTCCTGGTGACCTTGAAATACATATTCTTTCAAAGACTTCTTGGATTTCTAATTCCTCTAGCAGCATGAAACTGTAAATCAAAGCCCTCAAAAGTTACCTAAGGACATAAGAAAGGCATAGCTCTCTGAGAAGACTTGTGGAAGAGAATTCCTAACTTTTAAAGTTCCCTTACTTGACTTAAAAAGAACAGGAGAAAAAAACCCTAACAGTTTTATGTATCATTGACACTAATGAATGATGTCCAATTGTTTAAGACTATCACACAAGAATTTTAAGTTTCCAATAAGAAAAAGTCTGTCTGAAAATTATAGAAACATTTTCTATAGTTTTTCACCAGTTTTCTTCATTTTTGAAGTAAAAATTTTAGGTCATGAACCTAAACGTCAAAACTCACAAACTGAAAATGTCCTGCTTTTTCCCCCCCCCCCCATAATAACTTGTTTCCTCTTCAAATGGCCTTGTGTAGTACTTGCTGAAATCACGGAGGGTTTTTTCATTGACTTCGTTTTAGAATGTTGAGGCCTTGAATTAGAATAAGAAGTGAACATGACAGTATATTGCAGGAAGAATCATTGTATGAAAAAAAAGAAAAGCTTTTTCTGTCAAGGTAGAGCACAGAAAATTGTAAAGCTTCTTTTAGATAAAAACAGTCCTTAATTTTCCTTTCTCTTTAATTTTCTTCTGTTTGTGCAAGCATATTTCATAT
>VZTR01032520.1:414193-426799 GCA_013400775.1 Chaetops frenatus | reverse complement strand
TCACTGCCCAGGGGGAGCTGGTGGCATTGGGGAGTGGGAGAGGCAAAGAAGGGGACCACAGCGATCTGTCCTACACCTACATGAACTCCGATGCCGTGTTCATGGGCTGCACCAAATGGCTGGCCTGTTGGGAACAGATCCAGAAACTTCGTTAACATCCTAAGTTACTGCTCCAGAAAAAGAAAACAAAAACAAAAACAAAAAAATGTTTTAGGAAAATGAAAAGGAAAAAACAGAAAGAAAAACAAAGAAAAAAATAAAAAAAGAAGAAAGACTAAGACCTGGAGAATAAGGAGGGGAAGAAAAGCAGGAAGCTGAAGATAAACAAGTAGGAGGAAGAAGAAGAAGAAGAAGAATGGGAGAAAGAAGCTAGAGGACCAAAGGCCAGGACAGAGCAGTGGTGCCCTACAGAAGTGTTCAGCACCCTCTGCCTGTCCAGTCAATCCCACCAGGATCAGCCTCTCCTGACCAGCTTCCCCAGTTGTTAGACTCAGCATGCCATCCTGTGGTCTGGAATATCCCTCTGTCCAGTCTGGTTTGGCTGTCCTGGACATGCTTCCTCCAGGCTCTTTGTCACCTCCTCAATGGCAGAGCATTGGACACGGAGTGGCTTCTAGGACCCTACAGAGTCCTTGAGGAGGGCAAGCCCTGCTTAGCAACAACCAAACTCTCTACCTGTGATCCACAGCATGCCCATCCTGCATCCAAACTCAGCACTGTGCCAGTTTCTGGAAAGAAAGGAATCCCAATCAAATCCAGAACAGCAGGAACACTCAGACAGTTCTCTGAGAAAATCCCAAGTTATTAGGATTTTCCCAGGGAGGGAGCTTCCAGGAGATGGAGGAACCTCCTTGGTTTCATGTGCATCATCTGTGCTGCAAAGCATGGGGTGTTCCCCACTGGAACAGTCATTGTCGTGGCAGCTGTGGGCTGACAGCTGGTGGCTCTAAGACACTTGAGGCTAGGACATTTGCCTCTGGGAACATCTTCTTAGAGAGGGCTGGGCTCCAGTTTTTCCTTCCAGGCATTTCCTGGTCACATGAATCCACAGGGATAACCTGGTTCTGCTGATACCCACGGCTCTGAGGGAGAGGCAGTCTCGTCCTAAGGGCTTCCTCTGTCACCAGTCCAGCAGCTCTCACGGAGGCACTGGGAGTGATGGAGACTTATGCCACAAGTAACCCAAGTCCGGAGATGTTCCTCTTCCTGCTCGTCCACTGCCTGCTCCAGAGTGTGAGCTGGACATGGGAACACCTGCCTTTGCTGCTGGAGGATCTTGTCCAGCACCACACCAAGGCTCTTCTCCTATGGCACAGCTGCAATTTCCTCAGTGTCACAGACTGGAAATTGGCAGGACCAGCATATTTGCTCCTAGGACACATCCATCTGGGATTGCCTTGCTGCTGTGGGCTGGGCTTACATCTTTGCTTTCAGGCTTTTCATGGCCATCTGCATCCTCTGGGATGAGGTCTTGCTGATACCCATGGCTCTGAGGGGGCAAGGACACGTGTCCTGAGGGCTTCCTCCCTCTGCACTCTGGCAGCTCTCACAGAGGCACTGGGTGGGTTGGAATCTCCTGCCAGGAGTATCCGAAGTGTGGAATCCATCCTTACCCTGCTTCTCCACTGCTGATGCCTGCGAGTGCCCTGGAGATGGGAGGATCTGCCTTTGCTGCTGGAAGGTCTTGTCCAGCACCACACCAAGGCTCTTCTGTGGCAGCACCACATCATTCTGGGAGCCATGGACTGGGAACTGACAGCTCCAGGACAATCGCTGCTGTGTCTCTGCCTTCTGGGGATGCCTTACTGTTGGCCTACTTTTTTCTCTATCCTGCTTAAAGAAGAAAGGTTTCATAACTTGACTCCTCTCTGCCAGCTCTGAATACATCATCTCTTCTGTAACTGTTTTACAGTGGACAGTAAGTTTGTTTAAGCTCTTTCTCAAAACCTTTATGTAATTATGCTTCATAACTCTTGCAACTCTTAACCTTCATAACCTAGATTATACACCATCTTTGTCCAGATTGGAATTTTAAAATATACATTACAATTCCTAATTTCCTGTAGCTATAAGATGTAATCACACATATTTGCCATTTTTTATTTTTGCAAAAACTTGGGCAATTTTTTCTTTGTTTTATAGATTTCCCTTCTGAACTCATCTGTTTCCTGTTTTCACTTCCTCTACTCAGGTGACCTTTCCTATGGTTTATTCTTGTAATGGTTCTTCAGTTCTTCCATACAGCTTTATAGAAATGTAGCTGTTGCAACATACACTTATTAGATATTTTTGTTGTTTTGATTTATAATATGGTAAGATGATAAAACATGTATTTTACATTACCTTGGACTGCAAAAAATTTTTACATTTTTAAGGGGAAATATATTACAAAAAATTTGGATAGCATGATTATAAAGAAATAGTTTCATTACCTGTCCAGTAGTCCCAAAGTAGATCTGTATCTGTCATCTAAAAATAAAGCAAGCTTTTGATTTGACACACACATTTAGATGTTTTTTATCCTGTATGAAAGAAAGTAGAAAAAAATATGCTATTACAGTTTTATCTTCAACTGCACATCACTTTTAACTTTGAGTAAGCCTCTGCATTATTGAAGAGAACCAATTTAGGCAGTGCAGCTCTAGGTTAACACATGAGCAGAACCTTAGGCTGGTCATTAAAAGCAGAAAATAGTTTGGCTGCCACCGTGAGGCAACAGCACATTCTGCTGCTGTCGTTCCCACCGTCAGAGTAAAACTGGATCCCAGTAATCCCATTCCATTACAACCACCCTTATGCTGCAGAGGTGGAGCCCTAATCTCAGAAATGCCACTTGTGGCAGAGGTTTTCCAGGGGTGAAGGCATCCTCTCTTCCCAGAGGTATTCCAAGTTCCCCTCTCCCCAGCCCATTCCATCTGTAAATTGGACACTGACAATCCATAAAGGTTATACACTACAATACTGGGATGTATTTTTTTCCTTAGGTAGATCTAAAGCAAACTGGAAGTTGCTCAGTCTCTTGTGCCTTCTTCAAGTGAGCATTTGTAACTTTCATCCTACAATAATCCAACAAATCCACTTGGTTACTGCTCCAAGTAATTACCAGAAGCTTTTGTTGTGTTTTCCCATTATGTTTTATTTAAACCAAGTTAAATAAGTACCATTTTGCAAATATTGACACTCCTGTATTTGAAATTCCCAGCATACTACAGAGATTGGATAGGTGACCTTCAAACTTGACAGGTGATATTGACCACAGAGTATCAATAAATAGGAAATATCAGGACAAAAATGAATCCAATACACACCCCCAAAAATCCTCCAAATATTTTTCTTTTTTTTTCTTTTGGTATTCTGGAAGAAACAAATTTAACAGCACTGCCATGCATACAACAAAGTGACCCAAGCATGAAGATGAGCAAGCTGATGGTCCTTCAGATTCCAGTTTTCAAGGGTGACCTTAGTGGGACACTGCTTGGAGCACTGCTTACACTGTGCTGATCTTAGGATGAAGCTTACAGAATAGATTAAAATGATGCATTTATTGGCCTTGAAGAGGCAATTTCTTCCATGAAACATCCAGGATTTCTCAGGGAACAGAAGGGACTGCACTGTGCTGTGCAAGGCTACCATGATTTAAAAGTCCAGATTATCTTGCAATATTTAAATAACCTTGGCATTAACAGCAAAGGGGCAGTGCAATTTCCAAGGCTACAAAAGAAAAGGATGTGTGTAGATCCAGCTACAAAATACATTTGTTTCCTAGATTTGCAGAGACCCTTTTTCTCCTGCCCACACCATCCTCTCCAGGATGACTGCAGCAAAACCAAAACTCACCAATACAACTCAGCCAAACCTGTCATGAAGATCAGTGCATTCAGCTGCTTCTACAAAACATCAATTTACACACTTTTCTACTTACTCTAAAAATTAACAGTATATTTATGTGTAATAATTAAAAAAAAAGTCTTTTAGCTTGAACATAACTACCAAGCTTGTTACAAGCTGCATAGTTCATACTACGATCCCTCTTTCTTTTTATTTGTTTCACTTCGGAAAACAGAATTCCAAGGAGCTCTTGAAATTAAACTTCTTGAAGAGCTCCTTTTGAACCCTTTAGCCACTCTGAAAGATAACCACGTAACAAGGAAAGAAATAGCTGAAGGAAGATTAGCAGTGCTTTATTTCTCCTGAAACTAAGAATTTAGAACCTTAAAGTTTTACAGACATGATTTTATACAAACAATAGGGAATGAAGTTTTCCACCCACACTAAGGAAGTGGATGTGGCCTTACACACAGCTGCAGTCCCTCCAAGGCTCTAACTGCTCTGCCAGGGGTTTATCCATGGCCTTGGCTCTGAGGTGCTCCAGCACAACCCCATGCACAGGCACTGATGTTTCAAGGGGTACCTGCTGAGCATGGCCTTATCCACAGCCACAGAGGCTTCAGCTTTATCCTTGGGCCACAATCCCTTCCTGGGCATGGACATAACCATGGCCACAGATGCTCTGAGAGGTTCCTGCTCTGCTATGGGCTTATTCCCAGCCACTGATGCCCAAGGGTGTCCTGCTCCTGTGAGGGCTCAGCCACAGGTCACAGTTCCCTTCACTCAAGCTCACACTGGAGTTCCAGCACCACAGAAACAGCAGCCATGCCCTGGCCACCTGCCAGACCAGGTCTGTCACCCAAGGGTCCCCAGGCACAGCACAGGAAGAGGAGAAGCACTACAGCCAGCACCAAAATCAAAATGAAGCCCCTAACGAGCCTCACAATATACAGAGAGTGAGCCCCATGGCAAGCACAGGAGCCTGACAACTCAACAGCACCAACAGCTATAAATCCAATCCAGCACACTCCAGCCAAGGCTGCTGCTAACTCAAACCCCTCCAGCTCCATGTCAGGCACCAAAAAGGACTGTCATGGTTTAACCCCAGCTGGCAACTCAGCCCCACACAGCTGCTCGCTCACTCTCCCACAGTGGGATGGGGGAAGGAATCAGGAAAGGGAGAAAATTCATTGGTTGAGATAAACACAGTTTGATGGGAAAAACTGCACAAAAGCAAGCAAAATAAGGGATCTATTCCCCACTTGCCACCTGCAGGCAGATGTTCAGCCTTCTCCAGGAAAGTAGGGCTCCATCACATGCAGTAGTGTCTTGGAATGACAAATACCATCACTCCTGACATCCCCCAATTCCTCCTTCCTCCAGCTTTGTGTGCTGAGCAGGATGCCATATGGCCTGGGATATTCCCTGGGTCAGGAGAATCAGCTGTCCTGCCTGTGTCCCCTTCCAACTCCTTGTGCTCACCCACTGTGGTGGGTGGGGGGAGATGCAGGAAAGGCCTTGATGCTGCCTTAACACTGCTCAGTAACAGTGAGAACATCCCTGTGTTATCAACACTGTCTCAGCTCAAATCCAAAACTATACGCATACCAGCTACTATGAAAAAATTAACTCTATGCCAGCCCAACCAGCAGCTTCACAAAATCTGGTTTCAGTACCAAAACAATACTCAGTTGGTCATGCTCCATGTTGTCAAGTGCTGAAAATGGCATTGATTTTTAACAGTTTTCACAAACTTTTGTTTAAGATCAGCTTTGCAGTTCAGCATTTCCACCATTCATCTCTTGACAACAATCAAACCTCCTCTACAGTTGTTTCCAGTTGTAGGTTCTGACAGTCACAAACAACTGCATCAGAAAACCTCTTTCTAAAGAAATGTCACAACTCCTTTTCTTCTCTCCTGAGGCTCTGGAAACTGTTTCCAGTGAAGCCTTAGGATTTTAGCTTTTCTATTTTTCAAATCCTGTACTGCATTAGTGTGTAACTCTGAACTCCATATAGAGTGTTAGTTACTGTCTTCACATTTTGGTCAGACAAAACAATCCCTCTGGGCCTGAAAATCAAGGACACTCTACTGCCTCAGCCCCAAAAAGTATAAAAAAAAGTGAACTGGGGGGAAGAGCAAACTGGGGATATATGACTTCACTACCTGAAGCTGTAATATAGGAGGATTAACCAGATATGTAAATGGACCAAATTTATAATTGTCTGAAAAACTCGTGATTGTTGTCCATTTTGGGTGTAGGCCCTTGGGGAGGCTTCATCTGCCCTTAATGTACCTGAAAGTCCTTCATTAAATATATCTGCTTTTATTCTCTTAATTCTGCCTGGCCTCTGTTTTTAGGGATAACCAGAACCCTGCTACTATCAAGGGTAAGGCCACCTCCCAGCTTTGGGATTTCTCAGGAGTCTCAATACACATGTCTTTTCTTAAGCTCCAAGTTAATTTGGAAATGGGGAGATTCAGAGGAATATTCCAATTAAAAGAGTCTTCTAAAAAAATGGGGCACTTCAGTGCCTCACTTCAGTTACTTTACACACGGCATGCCTGCATGTTTGTCCTTTTTTCTTTCCCCTGGATCCTGTGTTAGCCTTAAAATATTCCAGGTAGGAGGCGGTGGGGCACTGCAGCCGTGTAGCGCTTCCAGTCCTTGCCATACTTGCTGCAACAACGGTGCTCGTCCCTAAGGCAGCGGTGGGTGAGCAGAATGGTCATGTAAACGATGTAAAAGTAAGGCAGGATGTGCTCAAAGCCACAAGCCAGGCAGTAGGCCAGCGAGCCCATCAAGTCTCCTGTGTAGTTGAAATGACGTGCCCAGCCCCAAAATCCGGAGGTCAGCAGCTTGCTGTAGTACTTGGTCCCGTCCACGGACGTGTAGGAACACTCGATGTACTGCGGCTTCTTCCCCCAGATCCTGCAGTTGCCATTGGTGCGGCGGAACAGATCCTTCTGGTGGTTGGTCATTCTGAAGATGTAATAACCCAGCAAGCCCAACACCAAGACCCCTAGGGCATGAGCTGTGCACAGCTGGACAGGGTGGTAAACCAAATAGAGACCCTGGGGAGCACAAAAACAATCAGCCATTTACTTCCAACAGAGGCTCAGCATGCCAGACCAATTCCTTGACTATGGTGGCCCACAGCAGACCAGAAGAAGGGGTAGAAAAATCTACTGCAACAGCAGAACTGCAGAAAACTTTCAGAAAACTCTGCATCCTACAGTTTCCTTCTCTTTCTCTCTCCAGAACTGCACTTCTTTGTGAAACAAGAAGAAAAATGTTGCAAGGATGTAAACTGGACAGTAGGAAAAAACCAAGGAACAAAACCTGAACAAACCACCGCTAACCAAAAGACCAACAAGCAGGAGTAAAAAAAAAGGAAACAGAAAGGATTTAGAAGAATATACAGACACAATAGAGAGTGACAGAAAGAGGCACAAAACAAGGGCAGGAGAGGAAAAGATGTCAAATCCATGCACAGACAGGAGAATTGTTGCAAAGAAATGTGGCAATGATTTTTCAACAGCCAAACAGCCTAGAAACATTTAAGGTACAAATTAAACTGCTGGAAAGAATATTTCTGGAAAGTTTCATTCCTGTTAGCCCAAATACACAGTGTACACATTTTTACCTGCAGAGTATAGAGGTAAGGCAACCAAACACAGTCTCCCCAGCCCAAATACCATCCAAAATGATCATGGCAGATATCAATGGTTTTCAAGTACCAGGCTTCATTCCAGAAGAAGTCCAGGACATAAATACCCTGTAACAGAATAATTTCACATTAGTAACAGAGCACTGTCTCCAGTTACCTTGTTCAATGTCTGTGCTGCCTTGTGATGTGATCTCAAAATTCACTGGTGTTTTTATGTCAGCACTTCGAAACCAGACATTTCTGAACACGGTTAAGAAGAAGGATGACATAAATACAATCTGCCTGGATACACAGTATCTATCTATCTAGATAGACAAAACAGCAGTAGCATGACTAAGGCAAGTGTACAACTCAAGGACAAACACTTGGCAAGTGAACTCACAACTGACCACACCAACCTCTCCTCAGCTTCGAGTCACAGGGTTACACAGAGCGGGGATAGAGCTCCTACTGAATGGGCTTCCATTTACACAGATCAGGGAATAAATACGAAGCAGTCCCAGCACAAAAGCACTGAATGAGCTTTTGTTTTAGGCCAGGAAAAAATGCCTCAGTTTCATTTCCACTGAAGTTTTTTTCCTACTTTGATACTAGCTTATTTCCGGACTGGTTTCTTAATTTTCTCCTCGGAATTTACCTGAAGGACATTGACGAGGATCATGGAGTTTGTCACTTCACCATAGAGCTCCTGTTGTTTGGCAGCAAAGGAAAGGTTGATTAGAGTCCAGGCCACAATCCCAGGGCGCCCATTGAAGAACAGCTTGAAATCAAACCACTTCCCTATTCGAGGGTTAAATTCAATCCCCATCATGTAGTCATAGAAGAAGTTTCCAGTGAATTTGCTGTAAAACATAAAAAAATTAGAAATCTACAGATTTATATGCAAATACAGGTAATTGCTACTCTGACTACGCAATTCAGATTAATTTGATGTAGTGATAATAAAAATCATAAAACTATGTAACATTGTGCAAGGTAACACAAACTGACCCAACTGAAGTATTACATTAATAGACAGATTGTAGAATTTCAGAAGTGCCTGAGTTTACTCTTGGTAACACTTATGAACAGTCTAAGTATAACTCTATCTATAACTATATCTGTGTCACTGAGGCTGCCAGTCCCATGGTGTGCAGCATGAAACACAGGGGATGGTGCTGGTAAAGCAAAGAACCACTGTCATACACTGGCCTAGCTCTCTGTGCCAGTGAAATATACTATGCCATTCAATTCATAAATCCAATTTTTATTTAACAATTTTAATCTCTGATACCTGGTATTCTCTCATTACTAAAATTCACATACCAGTCTTCGGCATTGGTAGGGAAAAAGTAGCCTTTAATCATTGCAAACGTGGACACTGCATATCCCAAGATATTGGCACACCACAGGAGAGGAATCCAGTTGTCAAAAATGATGGTAGGTGAGAAGAAGTGGAAGCAAGAAGCATTTGCAAACCAAAGCACATGGGTAATGATCCAGGCCTGAAGTCCATTGATTTCATATTTATTCACGACACCTAAAATATGAAGAAAAAAATGGAGTGTTAGTGACCCTGCATTAATACAGCTTTTAATTAATATGGGTGTGCACACAATACACAGAAGCTCCATCAAGTGCTCATGAAATTACTTCTCTCTCCTCATCCTCCCTACTAAATACCTTGAGGCACTTTTCTGAAAGTTCCATTAGACTCTGCTGTACCCATTGGACTTTGTCAGGCTGAGTTTTTCTCCTCACAAAACTGAATTTATACTTTCTCCCAAAACTGACTGCAGTAACAAGCCACCCTTTCTAATAGTTCACATCACACATTTTGTTCAGGTTCCTTAGGTTAATGGAGCTTGAGCAGGTTAAACTATCTTGTCAAATACCAGCAACAGTCCTCTGACAATTTTAAGTGCCAAAATTATCAACCAGTACTTTTCCATTGCTGGTGTGGTGCCTACCAGATCAACACTTTTACTAATTAGAAAAGATAGAAATGCTATAACTTATTCTAAAAGATGACACAGATTACTTTCTAATTTTGTTTGAACTGACTGTGTGAGGAAGGTGAGAGCATTTATGCCCACGTTTCCTCTGGCTACATGTTGGTTATTCAAGACTTTAAGAAGAGAAATACTATAATTTCAGAAGATTGCATAGTGTCCATGTATTCCAAGGAAGACCTTACCAGCAGGGGTGACAGCACCTTCTTGTACACCTCCCACATATCCAGGGAGAAATTTATGGCAGAAGTCAGGAATGCCCACATACAAAAACACCTAGAAGAGAGAGAATGTATTCAGAGTAAATACAAAAAATGCAAAACCCCTCAAAACACTAGCCCTTACATACATATACCAAATATAATGTTTCTATTAAGTTTCTATTATGTAATGGGTAAGCCAATGTGGCAATATTTAGCTGTTGTGATTTTAGAGTAGTAATACATCTAAGCTATTATACATCTCTAAAGATGTATTTCATGTAAGGCTGTCATCCTTTTTTGGTGGGGAGGCAGGACAGTTGGTAACTATAGTCAGGTCCTTGTCCTTTTATTTTGATCTATTTCTTGTATATTAATTTAAAACAAATGGGTATTGTTGTTATATAGTTGCTTTTTCTTAGAAACCTCATTAAGGAATATGTCACACAAGGAACATTTCTGTATATTCCTATCATACTTGCTTTCCAAGTACATAAGCTTCATCTGGATTCCAAAAGGCCTTGCAAAGTGTGAAACACCAAAGAGTAAATGCCAGTGCAACTTTCCACCACCCTTTGTGCAAAGGGATTAATCCAACAGCTGTGTGAGAAACCAGACCCTGCACCCAGATCAGAACTCCACAATGTACCTGGAAAGTGACCCAAAGGGAATAGATGCCAGCAGCCCTATAGGTCAGTGTGGGAGTCCTGTTCCAGATGTCAGACAGATGTTTATTCCCTGTCAGCAAGTCCAGGAGGGGATCAGTCAGAGAGCACTGGTACTGGGCACAGGACATGATGAAGTAATACACAATCAGTGGTGCAAACATGAGCAGGAAAAGGATGCTTGCCAAGGAAAACCAGTCCACCTCCCTGTAATCCAAAACAGAGCATTTTGTCTCCCAGATTTCAGTTAGATAAGTACTTTGATTACATCAGACAATTTTTACAGTGGACCTTCTAGACTAACTGGATGATAACTGAAAATGTGTTCAGGGCAGGGACAAGTCTAGGGGTCAAACAGCCATAAAAAACTCAGCACAGAAGATACTTTACCACAAACTGCTCTAAAACCATCCTAGTTGATCAGAGCAACAGATTAGATAAAATCTGCCCGCCAAAACCAGGATACTATTACAGACTTCACGTTTTGGATGGCAACCATGGCTCTAACTGGTAAACTATTCTGTTGGAAGTGATAATGGAATCTCAAGAATATTATGCAAAGCTTGGAAACTTGGAAAAGACAGAGCTTGGACAGCCATAAGTTGAATTTGCTGTGCCACTGCTGCTGTTCCCAGCTGCAGTGCAGTGCCCTACTAATACCTGCCCAACTCTTTGAGAACTGGGACATGAGTCATAAATCTTGCTACATCAGCACTTGTCAGCTGGGGATGCCACAGATGCCAGGATACCAGTTTTCCAGATCTTGGGAAGTATTTCTTTCCCTGAAGGAACCAAAATTTTTATGATTTGCTTTTCTTTTTTGCAAGGAGTGTGTTTTAACCCAAACTATCTGGCAAATTGTCTGCCTTAAAAAACCTGAAGAACTCATCTTCAGCACCTGTTGCTACAAACAAATTATCCATGAGCTTTCCAGAGCAGGGCAACACAACAATCTGTTATCAACAGAGGGAAGCTGAAAAGAAATACAGTATCTTTAAGAGTAAGGATGAAGCAATTAGAAATACAGGGACTACTCAGGGACATTGGCTTCTCTCACCATGCTCTCCCCCACTGCCCTTGAGATGCTTTAGTATCATTTTGCATGTTTTGGTGTTTTCTTTCTTCAGCAACTTTTTTCTCCTGATGGGCTGCCATGATGTCCTATAGGAAAGAAAATATGAATCCTATTACTCCAGCTGGTTCTCAGTAAGTCTTATGCCTCTACAAGAGAATCACAAATAAAAGTTACTAAAATCTATTACATAGCCTTCAGATCACGTGAAATTTGGGGGTGGAGGAAAGGAAGCAAAAAAACTTCACCAATTAATTCCCTATGAACTTACATTCATCAAAACAATCAAAACATTGATATCAAAGTAATCCATTAAACTTACTAACTGAAAATTTCTTTTAAGATGCATAGATAATCTATAGCTTATTACTCACACATATACATAAAAGGAAAAAAAATTCACCACATTATCATAAATCTCTGAAAATAAAGTTTTGTAAATTAACTGCCTTTCTTAATTTGAGAAATTGCTACCGCTGTAACATTATCTGTACTGGACTTTATCAACTGGATACTTTTACCCAGAGTCCTCGCTCCATAGATGTCATTTACACCACAGAAAACACGATATGATCTTATTTAAATCAAAACTCAGTGGGAACGGAGAACGACTTACTCGGCAACACCAACTTCGCTCTGTGGAACATGCACTGTAGCTTTCTTTCGATCTGATCAAACACTTCTTATGTTAGAAATCATCACGCTATAATCTGAACTATGGACTGATTTCCTGGCCCGACGTGCTTCATCACCGTGAACCTGATCCATTACCTGGACTCTTGGCTGAGCCTGGCCATACCCTCTGCATCCACCACCCCCAGGGCAACCTGTTCCAACGCCTGACCACCCCAACAGCGGAAGAAAAATTTCCTCGCATCTAATCCGAATCTCAGCCTCGCCTTAAGGCCATTTCCTTTAGCCGTCCCTCCGTAGGCTTCTTTCCAGGAGCGATGTGAGGGGAAAGGCGGCTCGTCGCTCCCCTTTGCCCACACGGCTGGCTCCCTTCCAGGCCCGATGGCACGAAGGATAAGGAACGCACCCACCCACGGGTCCGAAGCCACGACGCGGGGGGGGAGGCATTAGTGGCCACTCACCGGGGGTGGGTCAGTCCCTCACCGGGGGTGGGTCAGCCCCTCGCCAGAGCCCGCTCCCGGTGCCGCCCCGGCCGCCGCCGCTCC
>VZTR01032520.1:381999-414170 GCA_013400775.1 Chaetops frenatus | reverse complement strand
CTGCCCCTCAGCCGGCACCGGCTCCTCCGGGCCCCGCCCCCGCCCCAGGGTCCCGGCCAATCCCCGCCGCGCCCCGCCCGTTCGGCCGCTCCCCATTGGTGGCGCGCTCTCGTCCCATGGGCTGAGGAGCGCGAGGGGCGCAGGCCCCGCCCCGTGGCCGGGTCCCGCGCGCAGCGGCCGTTCCGCCATGGCTGCGCTGTGGGCAGCGCCGGGAGCGCGGGGGCGGGAGGCGCTTCGGGCACCGCCCGGGGGAGATCGCTTCATAAACCCACGCGTTCTGGAGGAGTGGGAACTGGTGTCCAAGGAAATAGGTTACACCTGCACTTGGGTCACAGCCTCCCCCTCTGCGGCCACAGAGCCCCTAAGCCAGACTGGGCCGCCTGGAGTCGCGACTAAACTCTCCACATTCTGTAAAATTTCCAGTGGCCCCGCAGGAAAAGACCTGGGGGTGCTGGCCGAGAGCTGCTGAACGCGAGCCCAGGTGTGCCCAGGTGGCCAAAAAAGGACGATGGCATCGCGGCCTGTGTCAGCAATAGTGTGGCCAGCAGGACCAGGGCAGTGACCGTCCCCCTGTTCTGAGCTCCGCTGAGGCCACACCTCGCATCCTGGGGTCAATTTTGTGCACCTTAATTCAAGACATTGAATTGTGCTGGAGCGTGTCCAGAGAAGGGACTGGCTCTGGGGCAGGCTCTGGGGCAGGGGAGGTGGGAAGGTGTGTTCAGCCTGGAGAAAAGGAGGCTCAAGGGGGGGATCTTACACTCCACAACCTCATGAAGGGAGGCTGTATCCTGTAGGCTTTTCTCCCGAGTGACATGGGACAAGACAAGAGGAAACAGGACATGAGTAACTGGCCTCAAGTTATCACAAGGCTGGTTTAGATGGGATAGTTTCTTCATGGGAAGGGTTGCCAGGCACTGGAACAGGCTGGCCAGGGCAGTGGGGGAGTCACCGCTGCTGGAGGTAAAAGCCGCGTAGATGTGGCGCTCGGGGCCGTGCTTTAGTGGTGGGCCTGGCAGTGCTGGGTTGGACTCCGTGATCTTACAGGTCTTTGCCAACCTAAATGATTCTTATTCTAGCCCAGAAAGAATCCTGTGTGTAAGGCGGCTCACGGCAGCCTAGCAAATGATGAGGGACATAAGAGAGGAAATTGCACTTCGAAGAAGTCACCCTCTCTGGGATCAGCACCCTGAGAGCTGCCGGGGTGATGCTGAAATGTGAACAACACAGAGAACATTGCACCTTGTTCCAGTTACCTTCAGCACTCACACTCTGAACTCGGTTTGACGGAACACCTCTTAAAAGAAGCTGCGGGGCTAAGAAACGGGCTATGGCTGCAATCCTGTTATTCAGGGCTCTGGGCAGATAAAACTGCGGAAACCGCGTACGGGTGTGCAGGAGCACACCCCGCCGGAGGAGCCACACCGGGGGCGGACACCGGCTCCGGATGGATGGAGCCGGTGCTTGAAGCGCTGACGGTGCAGGTGCCGGGAGGAGGGATCGGGAAGAGAGGCAGGAGGAGGGACCGGGGAGAGGGACCGGAGGAGGGACAGGGAGCAGCGACCGGAGGAGGGACAGGGAGGAGCGACCGGAGGAGCGGCCGGAGGAGATGCCGGGAGGAGGGACCGAAGGAGGGACAGGGAGCAGCAGCCGGAGGAGGGGCCGGAGGAGGGACCGGAGGAGGGGCAGGGAGCAGCAGCCGGAGGAGGGACAGGGAGGAGCGGTCGGAGGAGGGACCGGAGGAGGGACAGGGAGCAGCGGCCGGAGGAGGGACCGGAGGAGGGACAGGGAGCAGCAGCCGGAGGAGGGACCGGAGGAGGTGCCGGGAGGAGCGGTCGGAGGAGGGAGCGGCAGCCTCGGGCCGGCACCGCCCCGGAAGCAGCGGGGAAGGCGGCGGGGCCGCCATGGGACGCGCGGTGACCGTGGCCACCTGCGCCCTCAACCAGTGGGCTCTGGACTTTGAGGGCAACCTGGAGAGGATTTTCAGAAGTGAGTGCCGAGATGGCTGGCAGCCCCCGGCCATCAGGAAGCCTCTCCCGCTCCCTCCTCCCCTCCTTCCTTCCCTCCTCCGGCCTGTGTCACGCACTGCGCTCCCAACGCTCTTCCAGGTATCGACATCGCCAAGAGCAAAGGAGCCCGGTACCGGCTGGGGCCAGAGCTCGAAATCTGGTAAGGGCGCTTTGCTGGCGCTGGATTTGCTGCGATTCCTGGTAATTGTGGAAGAACGGTCAGGAAGAGCATCAGCCCCGGGGTGCTGCAGTGCCCAAAGCCGTGCTCACAGCATGCGGCTGTGCCTGCAAAGGAAAGCATTGTAGTTGTGAGCACAGGGTTGGGTCTCTTCTCTTGGAAACCTAACTGGCAGCGATAATTTTTGACCTATTTCAGTGAGTTTTCCTTCAGAGGAACTGTAGTGCTTTGATTCGAGCCTGGGCCCAGGCTGCTCTCCTTGGAAGGAATATCATGGGGTGATATAAAACACCGCAGAGTTCTAAATGCTCTAAGTAGGCACGGTGTTGACAACACTGCTTCTTCATTTTCTACATAAACTACCCGGTAAAATGTTACCTGCATGAAGTAGTTCTGGTTCTTTGCCTCTGGTGCTGATCTGGTTGAATTTTTGATTTCTCCTTGTTTTTACACACAGTGGTTATGGCTGCTCAGATCACTATTATGAGTCAGACACACTCTTGCATTCGTTTCAAGTTCTGGAAAAGCTCTTGGAGTCTCCAGCTACTCAAGACATTATCTGTGATGTGGGAATGTAAGTTGGTTTTTTTCGTGCACCTTTGATAAAGGGGTAAGTCCTTAGGGAATGCTGCTTGTGCCGTGCTCTGGATAGCTCTGCATCAAACTTTCAAACATATCTTGGGAACTGCACTACTTTTCCCCTTTTAATTACCATGATCAATGTGCAGAACGCTTTCTGAAAGATAATATTTTCAAAGATTGCTGGTGGCTGAGCCCTTCAAGAGAAAAACAGGATAATTACAGTTATATACTGGAAACCTTAATGGCTGGGCTGTATTGCCACGGGTCAGGCTTTGTGTGAGGTGTAACTAAAAGCTTTATAAATTGATTGTCTTGTAGGAATGTGGGGCTGCTTTGACTGACAGACATCTTAAAGCAACCTAAATGTATGTGAAAATCATTGCAGTCATTGTAAGCCTCGTGCTGACAGGGAAGGGTGGTAAATTATGTCTGTAAAATTAACGTGTTAGTATTGATACAAATGTGTAAAGCTAGTTTGATTTTGAACTGAGTTGTTAGTATCACAGGAGGTCATGTTTGATTAAATAACCTGGCCCAGCCATGGGGAATGTTCTGGTCTGCCCATGCTCCTAAGGCTCAGGTAGTGGTTGATATATCTGAGACTGACAGCACAGTCAGTAACTCTGATTTTTTCAAACAATTACTTTAACTAAAAAATTAGAAGTTAAAACTTGATTTTTTTACTTGCTTGATTCCCTTTAGTGAGGTCTTAGAAATAGTTTTTATGCAGTAAAGTAGATCCTGTAGCTTTTTATAATTTCATTTAGTGAGTATGGTCACTGCTAATTTTGCTTCTTATTTTCACAGGCCTGTTCTGCACAGAAATGTTCGCTACAATTGTCGAGTGATCTTTTTAAATAAGTAAGTAATTCTTGATGTGTTTTGTGAGGTAACACATTATCTTTTTAGACACCAGTTTGGCCTTCAGGTAAAATTCTTCAGTGCTATGTAGAGTGATGGATTTATCTTCCTATTTGATAAATTTTGAGAGAGACAACAAAGGTTTTTCATTATCTGTTTTTTCTTTTCTGAATTTGTAGAAACTAAATTCCCACTGCTTTCTGAAAGAGTTCAGAAAAACCACTTGAGTCTGCAAAAAGAAACTTTAAAAATGTTACGTTACAAAAGAAAAAAGGTGTTCATCAGTTTTCATTTATAGCCTTGTTTGGCTGTACCTCATGTGTTAACTCGTCCCTTCTGTTTTGTTTTTTGATTTAAGGAAGATTCTTCTGATCAGACCAAAAATATCACTGGCAAATGCAGGAAATTACAGAGAGCTTAGATGGTTCACCCCATGGAGCAAAGCAAGGTATACTGGTGTTAAAATTGTGTGAAAAAACACAGCTTGGTGTTTGCAGCCACAGCAGCAGGGTTGAAATACCTACAGCAAATCATCCTTGTCTGCTACAGGGAGAGCAGTGAGACAGAGTCAGCCAAGCTACATGGTTGCAGTTTGGTCAGGAAGCTTATTGAGCAGTCAAGCTCTGAGTTGCTGAGCTGGGAGAAAAAATGGGGTTGCTTGATCCTACAAGCAGTGTAAAGTGTTATTTTCCTGGTCTCTGCTTTCTAAGAACACCTTGCTCAGGACTGGAAGGGGCTGTGTTTATCTGCTGGGTTGCCTCATCCTAGTACTGAACTGGCAAACATGGAAATGGATGAGCTCTGTCAGAACTTTAACAACTGCAGGGAATAAAAGCTGCCTGCCTTATGATGCTGCAGAACACACCTTGCACTCATCTCTGATGCTGTGCACTCATCCTGTAGTCAGGGAATTCCTCCAGCCTGAGGGTCTCAGTAAAGCCCTTGTGGTCCATCCTCTGAGCCCCAGGCTGTTCTGAGTTGCTCGAGTAGCAGCCCTGCATAAAGAGAAACTCCCACCTGGCATTTGTCTTGCATGGTGTGTTCTTTGTTGGGTCTGCTTTCCAGCCAGGAGGGAGCATTGCTTGCCATGCCTTTCTGAAGTACAGATGTTGCTGTCTTAAAATGTTAGCATTTCTGATTAATTCCACAGAAAATATGAAGGTATTTTTTCTTTTTTTAAACACACGCAGCCCTGTACAACTTCAATACAGTTTCCTTAAGCAACATTAGAGGCTGAGATGAGAACTGGTTTTATGTAATGATGTATTAACAATCTATAAACTTGATTTAGGCATGTAGAGGAATATTTTCTACCCAGAATAATTCAGGAAGTGACTGGACAGGTAAGCTGGTTTTTCTTTTTTTCACTTTAGCATCATCCAGATTCAGCAATTAAAAACTGTAGTTCCCAAAATTCTGCTGCCAGTCATGTTGTAAATTCATATGTTTTAGTGGTGGTTCTGAGTTACATTAAATGAAAGCATAATTTAACCATGTTTATGTTAGTATGTAGCAGCAAAGGAAGTACATTTTAAATCTGCCTCAGTTATTTGTACATACAGAACATTCATTGCCATATTTTGCACAATTTGGTACTGAGTTTATCTGTGCTTGAGAATTAGAATTGAGTATGTGTTTTTAAGTTCAAAAAGATTAAATTAAAAAATCATGTAAACCTTGTTAGTTAGAGAGGATCTAAAATTTGTTAGTTCCCACTAAAGCATGAGTGTGATTCCTAGCAACAGACAGTTTCTGTTTTGTAGATTGTTTAATTCCTGTCCTTAAGCAAAGCACTGGATCTGAGTGCTACTGAAATTAAAACAGACAATTTCAGCCAGTTCAAAAATTTGCATTTCAGAACTTTTATTTTTATTTAGTCAGACTTGGTATAAAATGAAGGAAGGTATAGTGTGATTGATATTGTGTCACTAATTTCACATCAGGAAGCATTCAGTTTTTTTGTTTTCTTAAGATCTGTAGTTAAGTTTCTGAATTGAATAGCTTGTTCTGCATGTGTGTAAGCATGTTCTTGTTTTTCCTCAGGAGACTGTTCCTTTTGGGGATGCAGTGCTAGCAACCAAAGATACCTGCCTAGGGGCAGAAATATGTGAAGAACTCTGGGCACCAAACAGGTAAAGGAGAAGAGCAAATAAAATGTAAACTAAAACATACCCTGGAGCTACCTGAAATAAATGTTTGAAAAGATCTGCTTATTATTCTTCTATGTAATTTATCTTTCAGAAAGTGCAAGTAAGATAAAATATAATTAGGAGCAATAAATACATCATGGGAAAGGCCTCACTATGGTTAGGTGCAGGATGGCAAAGAAATGTAGGTGGTTAAGTTAAATCAATTCAAAACAGAAGGTAGGGGAGAAATACCAAAAAGCAGCAGAGTGAAAAGAGTGACCTAAGGAAGCAAATAACAGGTAACTCTAGTGCTCACATTCCCGATATTTTTCCAAATCTCCCAGTTACATTAATTTCCTTGTAACTGCAGAAGGTGTGGTGTGTCAAAGATGTGATTTTTTTTTTATTTTTAGTATTTCTTTCTTACGACATTGGAAAAAGAAGAAAAGCAGTACAAATATTCTCCTTGTGGTTCTGTTTTTGGATTTACTAAGAGACAAGGAAAATAGGACAAGTGACTTTGCAGTGGATATCCATGTTGCCCTTTCAGACCAAGATGATGTTATTCTCTCTTTGAGACCTGGCCTTCTATGGAATGGAAGGCATTTCATTCAGAACAAAATGAGCAAAAGCCCTCCTGCCCTCTGCAGCCACTGCTGGTCTTTGACAGAAGAGTTGGCCAATGCAAGAAAACAGATCTTTTTGAAAAGCCTATCCTTGTTTGAGCGAAGGCATGCTGAAAACTGCCAATGACATAGATGTTTCTGTTTGTCAGTGACTTTTAATGACATTTGCGGTTTTCACAGCAAAGCAGTGATTTATTTTTGTGCCTTTTGCTTTGACAGCCCTCACATTGAGATGGGACTTGATGGTGTGGAAATTTTCACCAACTCTTCTGGGAGTCACCACGTGCTGCGCAAGGCTCACGCCCGGGTGGATCTGGTGAATTCTGCCACAGCAAAGGTGTGCACTTCTATACTTTGAAATTTCTGCTTGTTTTAAAAATGAGAAGACATTAAGTATTTGGACTGTAATCCTATCTAACAGTGATGGAGACAAAAATAAAGCAATGAGTGTACATTACACTGTGAAAAAGCTGCTTTGTCATTGTAATTTAACATGCTTGGCTTATATTTAACAGTATCTGCTCTCTCCTCTGATACCCAAACACAGCTTTTGTCATCACCTTCCTGCTTTTCCCAACCACAATTTGAACTCAGAATTTCAATTTAGAAGTGCAGCTCTCCCTGTTTGGGTTGAGGGAATGACTCTTGCTACTAGCAGAGACTCCCGTCAAGAGAGAATCCCAGCCATAAATCATTCACAATGTAAAGGGAGAGGAAGTTTGTAACAACGGCAGGAATAGAGAAATAACATTTTAATTTTTAACATCCTCTCAGGTGCTATATTCTGAACAGCTTTTTTCTTTTCCCCTGCATGTTTATTTCCCTGGCAGAATGGTGGAATATATATTTTAGCAAACCAGAAAGGCTGTGATGGAGATCGTCTGTATTACGATGGCTGTGCCATGATTTCCATGAATGGAGAAACAGTTGCACAAGGATCCCAGTTTTCACTCGATGATGTGGTAATGTATTCAACCTAGTGCTGCCAGTACATTTATGCTCAACACTTCCCAGACATTCCAGACTCTAGGTCCATGTCTCTAGACTAAAAAGGGTGTGTGTTAATTATGCTGTTCAACTAGATCCAAGTGTTTTGGATCTAGTCAGATTACCTCTCCTGCTTTTGTGAGGAAGGAAGGACTGTCACAGTGGAAGAACTTCATGAAAACATTTTTATATGCAGTCACCATGAAGAGGGGAGACCCTGTTAATTTACATTCCCGTATCTAAAGGAAGAAAGGGCAAAGACTGCAATGTTCTATTTATAACCCAGTTTTGTACACACGAAGTTTCACTTTAATTTCAGAAAAAAGTAGATTTGTCATCTAGGTTTCCTCACATTATGTGCTGGATCCATCTCTTTCCCCAGTAACTTTTCTTGCCTTTTCCTTTGTCGCTGATGCTGAATCTTTTGCCAAGCATTGTTTATCTGTTTGTGTAGAATGATCTAATGTTGAAAGCCTTTCCCTAGGAGGTGCTGGTTGCCACTCTGGACCTGGAGGATGTTCGAAGTTACAGAGCAGAGATTTCATCTCGTAACTTGGCGGTGAGAACTCTTTGTGTTTGTAAACTGAGCCAAGTTTGAATAGTTACTGAATGTAAAAAGTATTTGCATGTCTTGATTTTTGCAGTATCTTACAGACCTGATGGTTTATAGGTATATGCTGTGTTAAAATTGGTGTCTTCTGAATTCTTCTGTACTATTGCTTAGGCAAGTAAAGTGAATCCTTATCCCAGGGTGAAAGTGAATTTTGCTCTGTCGTGTCCTGAAGAGGTAGCTGTTCCTACTTGTATGCCAATCCAGTGGAGACATCACAGTCCTGAGGAGGAGATCAGGTAATCAAACACTCAATCTGTTGCTTGAAAATTATTTTAATTAAAAAAAAAACCAACCAAAACTCAAACAAATGAAAGAAAGAGATAGACATAAGATGTTGTTTAGATTTAAGTAAAGAAAGTCTCTCATTGGAAGACCACAATAAATATGTTTACTTGCTTGGGTGTTATTCCCTAACCTTAGAACAATCATGTTTTGTAATTTCAGCCTTGGACCTGCATGTTGGCTCTGGGACTATTTAAGGCGCAGCAAACAGGTAAGAACAACTGGGTTTATTTTTCTCTTGGCATACACAGCTTCTTTTGTGCCACAGGAACAATCCAAATTGTTATCCTGAGCTGCTGGTAACCCAAACTGATGTTAGTACAAGGTGCAAAGTCTGAGTTTTTCACTGGTAGCTCATTCAGACTTAAAAATTGTATTCCAAGTGTGACTTCAGTATGCTCTGTGCACCCTTCCCTCAGGAGCTGTGCTTTCTTGAGTACAGCAGAGTGACAAGAAGTAGCAATTCAGTGTAATAGTAAAATATAAATGAAAAATGTTACCATTTTTATTGGCTTTTCTGTCTTACTAGAGGGTAAAGACAACTGGAACTTCTTCTAGCCAAAGGGTTTTACACTGATTACTTGTTTGATTATCCAGATGATGAGAGTTTAAGAGAATTTGCTCTGGGTGGTTTGTTCTGTTTTTCCGTAGTAGAATACATAAAGAGACTTTAGAAATGCATCTGTCACTCTTCTATAGGAGTGTGTTTCTGGGTGGTACAATAGTTACTTTTTGCTAATTTTGCTATGTGGATCCTCTTCCTTGCTCTGTTTTCAAGGCAGGATTTCTCCTACCTCTGAGTGGTGGAATTGACAGCTCTGCTACAGCTTGCATTGTATATTCCATGTGTCACCAGGTCTGCCTGGCAGTCAAGAATGGCAGTAAGTAGATCTGTGTGTCTGGCCAGCTGTGTTTACTAAAGGTTATGGACAAGCTAATATTAGTTGGGTGCAGTAGCTGCAAGAGCTTATTAATGGCAGACCCTTTTCCTGTTGTTCTAATGGAGTTCTTTGTATCTCTTCAGAAATTCCAGCAAAAATGTGTGTCCAGATTGGGATTCTCTGAATTGGCTTAATGGTTTTCGTTTTGGGTTTAAGAATTGTATGTGGAACTCAGACTAGTTTCTGTCTAGACTGCTGTTCAAATGTTGGCTGATGTAGTCTTCAGTTTATTCTGAAAATTTCCCCCTTCTATCAAAACCAGCACTACAAACCATGGTTAGGAATAGTTGAAGTTTCTAAACTGCCTTTAAGCAGACTTTATGCTTTTAGCTAAGTCTTTGTACATACTGGATTATGTTTTCTATGAAAATTCTTCAGTGGATCAAAAGGATTTAATATTCCTGTGCTCAAAATGAGGAGCAAAATCAGTAATTCTTTTATTTGATAGACGAAAATTTTTTAGGGGAGTTAGATTTAGTCATCTTATTTGTCAGGGGCACTGTAAAGCTTAATTGGACTACAAGGGCTGTACTTGCAAATGGAGGAGCACAATAATTTCCACTGCTCTTGTTGTCAGATGCAGATGTGCTGGCTGATGCACGCAGGATTGTGAATGATGAGACCTACATCCCTGAGGATCCTCGGGAATTCTGCAAGCGTGTCTTCACCACATGCTACATGGCTAGTGAGAACTCCTCCCAGGATACCTGCAACAGGGCTAAACTGCTGGCTGAGCAAATAGGCAGGTACAGGCTGAGAGGAAAAAACATCACGTTCAGGCAAGGACTTGCAGCTAAAACGTTCAAGCTCGAAAATGTGGAAAAAAATAAGAGAGGAATAGGAGGTGGGTTAAGTAGGAATGTTACAGATATTATTACTCAAATGTTAAAGTGAGGCAAACTTAGAAATGTTTGGCAAAGGATATGGAATTTTGGAATCAGACTCTGAAAAGTGTTATTCTTTCCTAAGTTTCTTCATACCAGATCTGATTTTAGCAGCCTTAAAACCTCATTTGATGGGTGGATTTATTTTTTTTTCTTTTCTTCTATTTTATATAGTCAGATTGTGCTGGTTGAGTCACTTGTGCTTGAATTCTTCCCAGTTACCACATCACCCTGAACATTGATGCTGCTGTGAAAGCTGTTGTGGGGATCTTCAGTGTGGTGACAGGTCGAACTCCCCGGTTTTCTGTCTATGGAGGGAGCAGCAGAGAGAGCCTGGCACTCCAGAATGTGCAGGTGTGTGCCCTGTAGGCTGAATCAGGTCAGACTCTTTTGGTGCTGTGGGTTTGNTTTTTTTTTTTTTTTTTTTTTTGGTTTTCCAGCCTAACCAGCAACTCTGCTTTAGTTCTGAGTGTTGGTTATCCTATTTAATAGTTTTTGTTAATTTGAGGACTTGATGTTTCTCCCTCTGTTATTGGAGAAATCCAGCTGTTTGCTCTGGAAGCAAGCATTGAATCCTTTTCCTTTATCAGCTTTCTGGTAACAGGAGAGGCTTTAGTCACAGAGGAGTTGGGGGTATCCACAGTTGTGGCTGGAGCTGGAGGTTGGATCCCAGGTTGGTTTGGCATTACTGCCATCCTTGGAAAGAGCTAAGTTTCAGAATGGGTACAAAAGCAAATTGAACTTTATACAAATGTTATGCCTTAGACTAGAGGGATTTATTTTCATCATAAAAGGATATGGTTTATGTGCATACTTCATCCATCATGGGTCCTTGTTAGTGCTTATAGGAGATAGAAAATGGCAACTACTCTGTAATTTGCAGTTCAGACCAGGAGAACTTCCTCAGTTTGTGGCAGTAGCAGATACTGAACCTGGTTTTCCTGAGTGTGTGCACCATCTTCTCCACAAGACCATCCTTCTTGCAGTCACACTTACCCTGCCCACGTTTAGTTCTTCATGAGTTTGTTTAGACAGTTGATAAATAGAAGTGACTGGGGAGAAATCACTCTGCTATGTAAATTTTGCTTTCCTTTTCATTTTGCTTTGCAGGCTAGAATAAGAATGGTCCTTGCCTACCTGTTTGCTCAGCTCACACTATGGGCTCGTGGGATGCCAGGGGGACTGCTGGTGCTGGGATCAGCCAATGTGGATGAAAGGTTGGTGAAAATTAGGAATCCAAACCCAAGTGGAACTGATCACTGTCATTTCCTTGCAACTCTACAAAATCCCAGTGTACATTATTACTCAGAAGGGGTAACAACCTAAGAATACATCAGTAACAGTGAAATTAATGAAAATAGTTAAATCAGCCTGAATTGGAAATAGTGTGTTTTTCAGAAGTTTAGCCAAACTACTGCTACAACATTCCCATAAAATGCTGTTTTCAGTAGAGCTTACCTGTGCATTCACTAGGCTAACCTCCCAACTTGTTGTATTTTCAATTACTGTATTAGGAATTAAGATGTGAACTTTGAGCTGAAAAACAGACTTTAAAATCTGCAGTACTGTTATTAGAGCTGAGTATTTGAAGATTAAAGCAATCCTTGTAAAACTGTGGGAGTGGTAACCTCTGCAGCTGTGAGAGTACTGTGTGCTGGTTCTGTGGGTGTTTTGACATTCATTGTTTTAATTGGTCAGCACACCAATTTAATTGTTTTGCACATATTGCCTCAGCATGGACAGTTTTGCAGTGCTTTATGATTGTTTAAAGTATCATCTTCTGGAAATTTAATGGCTTCAGGGTAACCCTGTTGTAGTTAAACATGTTTGCCCTTTAGGTATAAATGTTACCAATCTGCAGTCTGTTTCTCCTTTCTTTATGCTACATACAAATTCCCTATAGTGTCAAGGATTATATATTCAACTGCAGTTACATTATTATTATTTACTGTTGCTGTATAAAATTTTCTGTCTTGCCCAGTCTCCGTGGTTACTTGACCAAGTACGACTGCTCCAGTGCTGATATCAACCCCATTGGTGGCATCAGCAAGACTGATTTGAAGAACTTCATTCAGTACTGCATTGAAAACTTCCAGCTCACTGCCCTCAGAAGGTGAGCAGTGATTCAGTGACTGTGTTTGTTAATTCCACTGGGGGAACTGTCTCAGCCAGGTGCTTCGTTTTTGGGATGAAGTGCTGTTTTAACAAACCAGCACTCATAAGACTGTGTAGAATCCATGTTTTTCCTTTTCCCACACCCTTACAGCATCATGTCAGCTCCACCCACTGCAGAATTGGAACCCCTGGTGGATGGACAAGTGGCTCAAACTGATGAGGTAATGGGCAGTGCCTTTGAAATACTCTGGTAAACCTTACCCCAAAATTTGGGCTTTGTCTAATAACTGTTGTTTACTCTTGTATGCATCCATGCTTATTGACAAGTATGTTATAAACAGTCTTAAAGCTGCCCACAAGGCATTAGTTTCCCACTGTGTTGTGCCTATCTGTGTTGACAGTAGTTTCCAAAACAGCAAAGTTTTGGAATTTTTTGAATTATTTTAGATTTTTGTACATGTAGGAGAATGGTTGTTGTGAAATTCGGTTTAAGGTTTTTTAAAAACAAAAGAAAGTCAGGGCCTTACTGCTATGAAAATGACTGGTGGCAAAGCCCTCTTCTCCCCACATCCTTCTCTTTGCTATCTCTTTGGAAAAGAGAGACTGATAAAACTACTTCTGTGGGCTCCAATATCCCAATTCAGAGAGATTCCAGTGTTTTTTTTTATTTCTGCTCGTAATATTACTGTCTTTTTGACACCGACAATTTCATTTTGGTGTTTCTCTGATTAAACTGGATTTTTTTAATTGCTCCATGAAAAGCATTCATTAAAATTTGCATAGTTAAGATTTTCAGTGACTTCCTCTGTGTGTGTGTGTTTTCAGGCAGATATGGGGATGACATATGCAGAGCTCTCAATCTATGGGAAATTAAGGAAAATTGCAAAGGCTGGACCATACAGTATGTTCTGTAAGCTGATTAATATGTGGAAGGAAATTTGTACTCCAAGAGAGGTAATATACCAAAGAGAAAAAAATATCTAACAGTTTAATGATTTTGCCAAAATAGAGTATGTTTGGAGAAAGGTCAGGTTCCTTTTAACTGAAAGGAATAGTTTCATTATTTTGTGTTTAGAGATTATTCTACAGCTGTAGCAAAATGGGCTGGAAAAGCTGGTCTGCATCTCTTCAATGGAGGTTGTTGTTTCGTGTTGCAAATTGTTAAAACAATTGTTAATTGGGTAATTTGTAAACATTTACTTCAGAACTATACCTCAGAGGGAAAATTGTTCTCTGAAATACAGATGACCAGCTACTCTTGAAGCCTTTGATTATGTGTTCTGAGACAAAAAATGGCTCTTGCTTTGAAAGAATATCTAGACTGTGTAAAGGTAGAAAACAGTCTCCAAAATACTGTTCTTCTCTAAATTTTTAAATTAAAATGCTAAGAAACTTCATCTGACTAAAAGCTATATTCTTTGTACACCAGGTGGCATCCAAGGTTAAGCATTTCTTCAGGATGTATTCAGTTAACAGGCACAAAATGACCACCCTCACTCCTTCCTACCACGCTGAGAACTACAGTCCAGATGACAACCGGTTTGACCTGAGGCCTTTCCTCTACAACACCTCCTGGTCCTGGCAGTTCAGGTGTATAGACAAACAGGTAAATGCCCTCTGCTTCTGGGATGCTTTTATATTTAAATTATTCACAGTGGCTCCAGCCTGGTTCCAGTGAATCTCCAGCCAAAGACAGCTAGCATTTAGGGTAGTAGTTATTACAGAAATAACTGTGATTGTTCTTTTCGCACAACTGCAAGGGCTGAATCCTCTGATTTCAGTGTAGGCTGTTTGGGCTGTTTTTTGTCATACTGCTATGAAAACAAGAAAAAGAAAAAATAAAAGAATACATGTGCTGAGGACAGAAAGTAATAGGTGTACTCAGACTCATGAAGTCCTGTGCTAATAGGAAAAACAAGCTTCAGTTGAGGACCTGTCTGAAGGGATCTGCTTAATTGCAGAATTAAGACTTGACCTACATCAGCATGGGGAAAGCCAGTCTAAGAGGCAGCAAATCACTGTGAGTGCTTCTCCCAGCTGCTTCTGCAACAATTCCTTTTTTGAATCTCAAGTTAGTTGACTCACAAATACATGTTTGCTCAAACACAGCAGCAGTAATGGTACCATGCTCAGTTTGAGCACTGTGAGGTGGGGAGGGGCTCAGGCCATTATTGGAACCATGCTTGACTTTTTGTAGGTTTTAGCCACCCCTTCAAACTTATTTTAATGCCTCTTTTATGGCAGGAGTGCTGGGGTGAAGAATTTTAGCACCTTGAAGTTTTTTTCTGCCAAGGATTTTACACCCCAGTTGCTTTTAAGAATATGTTTATACATGTAATAAAATATTAATTCCTTCATCTGTGAAATGCCAGACATGTTGTAATAGTGTTTTACTACCTTGAAACCTGGGATAAAAGCTACCATGTGCAGTACTTTATTGTAAAGTATGTATGGTGGGAGATTTTTTACATCATATTGGACTTTTTCCCACTGAAGTCCAGGACAAAAGTGCTTTTGGCCTCAGAGGGAGTCATGCAAAATGTTTTTGTAGGGTCTGGACCAAAATGTAATTATTTTATGCTTAGAGTAAATGTGATTAAGATCTTTTAATGATGCAGGATCTTGTTACACTCTTTAACTGGATTTGTATGTAATAGCAGTTGTGCTATGCAAGGGTAGTGGCCATTGCAGCTTATTCCTGGAAACTGGGAGACAAATTTGGGGAAGGTTTTATTGTGTAGGCAGCAGTAACCTGAACTGATAACTCTTGCAACTGTTTGCAAGACTGGAAAATAATAACTTGCAACGGTTTGAGTCAAATCTGCCCTATTCAAGAGAAGGAATACAGGAAGAGTTTCCTCTTATTGTAGGTGCTCAGCACAATTGTAATTCTGAAGAGAATCACTCTCTAGGACAGTGTCTCACTGATCATTCTGCTCCTGGGACTCAATCTGCACTTAAGATTTTCTGGCATAGTAACAGGACTGTGAAAACATGGCATAAACTTGACATAAAACTCACCTTTAGTTAGGTAACACCAGGTTTTCCTGTAGGAGAGTCATGTTACAGCTCGAGCTCATTTGGGAATGGAAATAATTTGGAGTGCTAATGATAGAGAAATCTGTTGGATTTGTAGAAAGTGCTTTTCTGCTTTGGATGTCTGTAGTGTGGTCGAGCCAGTTTAGTTATCCACTCATTTTTAGTGCAAAATTCCCTTTGTATTTGCTGCAGAAGGAATAGGGGTAAAAGGAATTTGAGATCACAGCATTTGCTGGGAATTGCCAGATTTGCTCTTGGAGTATAAATGTCATTCAGCTCTACCTGGCTGAGAAAGTTTAGAGCAACCCTAGGAACTCTGGCAGTACTGGCTGTAGCTTCTGCCTTGGATTTGTGTCTGAAGTAAGGGATTTATGGTCAGAGCACAAATTATGCACTTCTAGGTGCCAAAATGTTCGTTGGGATTTTAATAGCTGGCATAATTCAAAGGAACTGTGATGCAGCTCAGAAGAAAGCTGACACATCTGTCCCAAAGGATGAGATATCTGCAGGCTGTCCTCTGCTTTTTCCAGTGTCACACCACAAGATTAGCTGCAGTTGGTCAAACCAAAAGATTTATCCACTTCATAAAAACCTGATCTTTGTCTGTCACTTTTACAACCAGTAGCAGATGTTGATGGAAGAACAAGCTTATTTTTGCTACTGAGTTGGTTTCCTTTTTACTTGCAGGTATCCAAGCTTGAGAAACAGGAAGGAGTTTCTGTAGTTGAAGATGTGGACTGATTTCCTGTCTTGTTTAACTGTGGTAATTAATTTGCCAAACAGAATGTTCAAAACTGGATTATACTGTGATAATGAACAGGGATGACCTGCTTAACATTTCTTGAGCTGACCATTGTAATAATTTTTTTTATTGACTCCCTGTTTTACTCCCACCATACTTTAACTGTAGTTTGGCTAAGGAATCATTTATTAAGGATTTTCGTCAACTTCTTGAGTTTATTGCTTTTAATTTAAAATATTTGGATAATCATAAATAAATCCAGGGTAGTCTTTTGTTTGGTTCTGATAATTTGGATATGACTTTTGAGTGACATTCAGCTGAATGTGTAAAATTTTAACAGTTCTGGCATGTGTTGTTGAGGGGGAAAAACTCACCTTACTTTGCAATAAACTTGTAAATTTGTCATGCTAATTGACTCAATTCTTATTCTACATGTTTTTTATTTACCTGGCACTGGGTTTGTAGACTGTCCAGTGTTTTGAGTGGCCACAAGGTCTAACTCAGCAACTTACTGGAAGTATGTCTGTCTTGAAGTAGGTGGGTAGTCTCCATGTTAGTGGGATCAAAATTAGAGTTTAGCTTCTTGTTTTGTTTGAATATTGCAGAATGAAGTATAAAACCAGCATCCTCTGAGCTCAATTAGAGTGTTGCCCACATCCCACCGACAGTTTGCAAAAACTTAATTTTTAACTTCATGACTTCAACTGATCTTTGAAACGTGTTCAGTGCTGTGGAGCAATGAAAAATGATAGGCTTGTTCCTTTGCCTGAATCCCTTTTCTGCCTTTTCATTTAATGTTTGGCTGTTTCCATTTCTTTTTTAAACCTTGATTTGAAAGGTGCACTTCTAATAGGGAAAACTAGAAATGCATTTCTGCAGTTCTGGGCAAACAACACTCTACAATAGGAGAGCTTAGGCCCATTGAGACTTCTGTTAAAACAATCCTACACTGTGCTAGTGGAAAATACCTGCTAAAAAAGGGCACATTCTCCACATTTGTTTTCCACAGCTCGGGATTTGATTCACTTGGAGTTAAAGATGCTGCATTGTTCATTGTGTGTTTGTTATATGGTACTAATTTAAACACATAACTAACTTACCTTAATGGATGCTGCTGGTATGAGGAATGGAAAACCCCAGCTGCAATTTGCCTTCTTGCACAGTTAGCTGGGCACTTGCACTTCTCATTCCAGCCAGAGGGAGTAGGTGAATTCTGAACAGAACTTCAAGAATGTGTTGAATATTTGAAGACTTCTTGCTTCTTTTTTCCCCTCTGGAAGTTACTTGTTTCTCTTTCTTGACAATCAAGAAGAGGAAAGAGGAGACATTTGCTTTCATTAAAATAAAAAGTAATAGCACAAAAATATAATATTTACATATGATTCCTGTTAGTGTTGTTACTCTGACTATTTATACAGACACTTAGTGAAAGGACACTTGTCTCTTTTAGCAATGGCATTATAGCACATGTACAAATTGCATTTTATTTCTTGCCTGCTAATGCTGACTACAGATGGTACCAGGCCACCCCTATTTTCCTTGTACTATCCAGAAATTCTCACTTTGTTCCATCAGATGCCTCTAATTCAACTATTACCAAGACTAACTCAAATTTTATCAGTGCTTTGTTGCCTACTGCGAATGGGAAATAATTCCAATGTGTAGCTGCTGATGTTCACTTTTTACTGAGGACAACTTGTATTGGGTTTGTGTGGCCAGGTTTTATTGGGGGAGGGCTACAGAGGCTTTTTTGAGGAGCTCCTGGAAGCATCCTCCATGTCTGGCAGAGCCAATCCCAGCTCCTCCAGGATGGATCCACCACTGGCCAAGGCCAAGCCAACCAGTGACAGGAGTAATGCCTCTGATAACAGATTTAAGAAAAAGGTATTGTGCAGAGGTAATTGCAGCCAGAGAAGAGCAGGGTGAGAATATGTGAGGGGAGTGGCCCTGCAGTCACAGCCAGGTCGGGGCAGGAGGAGGGGCAGGAGCTGCTCCAGGTGCTGGAGCTGAGGTTCCCCTGCAGCCCATGGTGAGGCAGCTGTGTCCCTGAGCCCATGGAGGGCCACAGGGGTGCACAGATCCACCTGCAGCCCGTGGGAGAGCCCACACCAGGGCAGGGGGATGCTCAAAGGAGGCTCTGAACCTGTAGGAATCCCATTATGGAGCAGGGCCCTGGCAGGGACCTGCACACCCGTGGAGAGAGGAGCTCATGCTGGAGCAGGTGTCCTTGTAGGATTTGTGGCACTGCGGGGAACCCACAGTGGAACGGGCTGTTCCTGAAGAACTGCAGCCTGAGGGAAGGACTCCTGTTGGAAAAGTTCGTGGAGGACTGTTCCCTGTGGGAGGGAAACCCCCATGCTGAAGGAAGGGAAGGACTTGTTGCCTTGAGGAGGAAGCAGTGGCAGAAACAACATGAACTGACCATAACCCCGTGCCCTGTCTCACTACACTGCTGAGGGAGGGAGAGTAAATTTAAGCCCAGGAAGGAGGGAGGCCTGGGTTGTTTTTAGGATTTGCTTTATTTTTCATTATCCTCTTGTGATATGATTGCTAATAAATTGAAATAATTTTGATATGTCAATTCTGTTTTGCCTGTGATGGTATTTGGTGAGTGACCTCTCCTTTACCTTATCTCAACTCATATTGTTTTCTGTGTCCAGCTGAGGAGGGGAGTGATGGAGCAGCCCAGGTCAACCCACTGCACAACTATTATGGTAAAGATAACACTGTGGAGTTTCCTTTTTTATCTTCAGCTGGATCTTACCCTGACTTAATTGGAAGTCACTTCTCAAACTCACTTTTGACCCATCAGTGGTGCAGCTGAAGGCAAAAGCTACCCCATTGCTATTTATCAAATGTATATAAAATTACACATGTTCCTGAGTTAAATAAAGGTGGCCTATAGAGACCAGTCATTTATTTTGTCATTTGACTGAATTTGTCACACATCATGACTGAGCCTACATACCACCAGCTCCCTGAAAAAGAGCTGGCCTATGGCAACACCATTGCCCACAGCAAACATTACTCCCTTATCCATGATTTTATTTGCAATTCAACTAGTTCTTACACTTAAGAGTTACCTTATAACAGTCTTCACTAGTAAATGTGTAAAATATTCACTGAAGTATAGTGCACCACGTGAAACTTTCAATTAAAGAGTGTAGGGTGGGGCTATTTTTACATCCCAGGCTGTAAATATACAATGAGGGATTGATACGCTCATGTGTTTATAATTATGCTGCCACAGATCCCAGTATGTGGCAGAAAAGCGTCGTCAAATTCTCCCGACGCCTCTTTTGAAATTGCAGCTTTATGAAACTGACCAGCGGAAGGGCGTGTGAAGGGGACCGTGAGGAAAGCGGGCAAGTAGCACAAGTGAAGCATCTTTTAGGAGTAAAAGCACCATGAGTGAAGTTCACAGTTGCTTATGGGATGCCCAGGTGATTAAATACAAATTAAGTACTTTCTGCGACCAGGGGTGTAAGCGGTTATTTAGAACTGTGATATATACACGGGAAGCGTTAGTTTCTACCCTCATGGCCCCGCAGCTGCCCTGAGGCACCCAGCCAGGAACCTGCAGCTGCCGTGAGGCAAAAGAAAGATGCAACTCCTCATCAGGGATATATCTTTTAATCCATACATGACGTGTGGAATCCTCCCTGGGAAGTTCAGGTGAAAACCCGACACTTTTCTACCCCATACCACCACGCCTCTCATCGCACCCCTCCTCCTTCGGTGCCCCAGTGTGGCAGGGGCGGGTGGGAAATGGCGCCCAGGGGGCGAATGCCGGGCCAGCGGGAGGAGCCGCTGGGGCCGCGGATCCCTCCCTCCCCGGCAGCCGGTCACATGCGGCGGGCGGAGCCGCCCGGGGCGGGTCCGAGCCCCGTTCCCGTCCCGCCTCCGGTGTCCTCTCCTCCCGCCCCGTCCTGCCCCATTGCAGCCCGGTGGCGGCGCGGCGGGAGCGCGGCCGGTGGTGCCGATGGAGGCCGGTGCTGAGGCGGAGCCGCTGCTGCCCCCGCGGCGCTGNTCCTCATCAGCCAGTGTGTGGTAATGTCACTGCTGCTGCTGCTGCTGCAGCCCCAGGCTTCCTTAGCTCCTTATGTAATTTCAGGGTCTTTCTCTAAAGTGCTGACAAGTTTTTCTCGAATCCTGTGACCCTCGTAGGTCTGACATCTCAGTTCCCCCAGGATGGAATCCCTTGGAGACCTCAGGTTCTCTTTTCAGGGTATCGCATCATCTAAAGGGAACCTTCACTTTTTGTTGCTCTTTCATGCAGCGCTAGAGGTGCAGCGGGGTCTCGGATGGATCCTGTGCACCCAAACTGAGCAGTGCTTTAATCATCACTTGTGACTAAGTGTCACTTGCTGTGACTAAGAGTTGCAGAATAAGTTGGATATCCATGGTAGAATGCATGGAGAAATTGCTAAAGTAAACATTTTTTGGCTAATTTCCCTGTTTTATTTTTATACTATGAACAGTTGCTTGGATTCTGCCCTTCCAAAATCCTTGGCATCAACACTAGTGCCTTCCTGTGTGCTTCAAGTACCTAAAGCTTTTGCTGTCCTTGCAATCCTTTTAACTAATGGGTCCTTTAAGCAACTTTTATTTTTATCTCACCAGTGTGAGATGCCATGAAAAAAATAATATCTACTGTGTGAACTTGGCTTGTCTCCTGTTTATGCTCAGATCTTTCTTGTGCTGTGGTTCGTATCAGGATCAGTACAAAACTGTTGTTGCTGATGCTCAGATAAAGGGTGACATTTAAAAAGTGTTTGCAGTCTTTGTAGGAAATTGATGCTACTGAATCATGTGGAACATAAAATTGTCTGTGACTCTGATCAGTGTCTGGAGGAGGGCGTTGTGCTGCTGCTGGGATGGACTCTCTCCTGTTGTGTCCTGGGTTGTGATTGCTGTCTCCTTGGTGGAGATGATATGAGGTGCTCCTTGGGAGTCTTCCCCTCTGTGGGAAGGTTACACTAGCATATGCTTCTCGTGTCTGGAGTCCCCCTCAGTTTTTTATCTCTTTTTATATCTCTCTTTTTTTTTTTTTTTTCCTTATTTTGACCTTAACTGCCTTTATTTCTGTTTTTGGCTTAATTGCCAGGTTAGTTCCTGAAAGGTCTTACTTTAAGTAAACACAAGTGGCTGCCCTTTGTATTTTATGTGTCAGTCTTCACATAGACTTCTTAATAATGGATTTTAGTGGCATAGTAACTAATTTAGTGGCATTTTATATTAATTTGTGTTCTTTTACCCCTTGCTGTGTCTTGAGCTCTGGTCCATTTGGCATAGTAATAGTAACTCTCAGAACAAATTAAAAAAGCACTTAATTTAGTTCTCATGTGACTGGAGATTCCTGTTGGTTTTGGAGGAACAAGATCACTCTAAACCACAATATCTTTATTAAACAAATATAAAAAATTGCTGTAATAGTAATGCCTGATTTTTCTGGCTTCACTTGACTGTACACTCTGTCGAAGAATAATTTGAATCTCCATTGTTTTGCCTGTTAGGACTTGTCTCTGTGTAGTTTTGTGATACTTAACTACCAGTGTAATATGGCTACTTAAACATAAAAGATAACCTTTCATCAAAACACAGAAAGATGCATGATGTGTTTGACATTACTATTGCTTATTTAATGTAATGCACAGTGCTGCTGACAGAGCAAATGCAGCAGGAACTCTTTTTTTCTGTGTATACAGTGCCCTTTGTCATGAGAACCATGATTGTGCATCTTCTGTTATCTGATAAGCTGTTTTATCCAAAGTTTATTTTTCCAAAATACAGCAAGTGATTCTTGTTTCTTTTTAACTTTACAGGTCCTGGAGCTGATAATGACCTTTATATAAACCAAGCCATAGTATTTATTGAAGATGCAATACAAGTAAGTATTAATTTTTTCTTAGCTACTATGCTTCCCATGCTGGATGTTTGTCACACGCTCTTCTAGTTTTTAAGTTTTTCTGTGTTCAGGCAACTTCTGTAAACCATCATCTCGATTCACAAAGCAAAATCAGAATTCCAGATTCTGTGGTATGCAAGTCTCAGTGAACTTCTGCCTAGGAGAAATACATTTTTCCCCACAATGGAGTAATCTCTTTAAGGGTTTCAGAAGACATGCTGGTTTGTGGAATGATTTTCATGGTGGTTTTTTTATTTGTTTATTTGTTTTGGGTTGGTTTGATTGTGGGTGTTTTGACAGTGACTAACCTACTGCTAAGAGGAACTATTTGAGCAAACCCTGTAATTTGCCTCTCAATCTGACTGCTTGCACATTTTAAGAGCTGGTAAAAGCTGAAGAGTTTAATGCTGGCTTTAAGTGTGAAGCAGAAATTCTTCAACTTCAACTGAACTTGGTGTCTTTGGAACATTCCCTCTTTGTCTCTCCTTTACCAGCCATTACTGCAGGCTCCTAGATCCTGTTACCCCTCAGGCAGTGGGAATGCTGAAGTGCAGTTCTTGACCTCTCTTGCTGCATCTCGATGGCTTTTGGGTTGGAAATTTCTGGGGGTCAGATGTATTTAAGGTGTGGCCACCTTTCAGGGAGCATCTGCTCAGCAGGGGCAGAGTAAGAACAGCCCAGCAACTGTCACAGAGGAGGGATGGAGCAGATTTTGGGGATTCCTGAAGAATCACAGGCACTTCCTGATCTTAAAGCATGTTTTATTTAAAGACATAGGTTGAGGTCTCTTCTATTCAGCATTAATTAGTTTGCATATTATGGCTTACTGGAAGAGAAGGACAAAAGATGACCTGTGAGTGGAATGAATGTTAGAGAGGGGAATTAAGTGGGTGGACCATTTTGGTGAGTACATGGATTGTCAGTCACTGAATTATTACAAATGCTGTTATTTGAAATGATGACAGTGCTTGCTGCAGATGACTGCCACACAGTTTACTCATCTGAACAGCTGGGTGGTCTTTAGATAGGAGAACTTCTTTAAAATCTTGCCTTTTTCACACATGTAGATTACCTCTGTGGTCATGGGTGACCTGATACTTTAATAATTAATAACATGTACTAATTTGATTTGCTTTGGTAACTTGATCTTTGAAACAGACTGAGTGTAATGTTTGAATTAGCCTTTTTGCTTCCTGCCTTCAGTATCGATCTATAAATCACCGTGTGGACTCCAAATCCCTGTGGCTTTATCGATGGTACTATTCCAGGACTTGCCAGTGGTAAGAACTTGGTTATTCTCTTTGCTTTTTTTGTTTAGGAGGTAATCTTTCTGAAAAACTACTCTTCATCTTTCTTGCTTGTTAGATAATTAGATAATTGTGCTTTTATCTTATAAGAATTTACTGTGGGAAGTGAGGGGATTGACCACATGTGAACATGATAGAAGTGGAAAGCAGCAAATTTTATGGAAGTGTGATGACGTAGATGGCTCTTTGGAACAGCCACAGGACTGTTGCATGAGTGGACTAATTAGCATGATTTACAGCACTGTGCCTTAAGAGTTTTCAAAATGTCTATTTCTAAACATGTTGGACAACAGCAAGATTGTTTGCTGCTGTTAGTTTCAAAAGGACACCACCTCAGGTTATTTGGTGGTCAGCAGTTACATCACCAGCGCAGGCAACAACATGCTAGTCAAGTGCTGCCTTGTGGTCTAACCCATTTGAGTAAAATATGGTACCATAAAGCTTGGTTTACTTCAAAGAAAATTGCTTTACTGTAAGTATTTTGTTATTCTTTTGACTCATTTTGTGGCTGCTTTTTGGGATCGGTTGGGTTTTTTTGGGGTGTTTGTTTTGTTTTGGTTTTTTTTGTTCCGTTTTTTATGGCATTTTTGGTTTTAGTTTTAATTTCATCTCTCTCCAAACAGGATTTTGAGCTTAACCATCACTGTAATCTTGGCTTTGGCTTTCATTGAAGAGCCTTCCTCGCTCACGGTCACGTCGGATGTGCGGTACCGCCTTCCCGCCTGGAATCCTCCCTGTGGCCTCACGGAGAGCATGGAGCTGCTCTGCTTCCTTGTGTTCGTGGTTGATGTGTCTGTGAAGGTGAGCATCTCCTTCCTCTGGCACTGAATGTAACTGTAGGTGTGTGGTAAAATTGTTTTTTAAAATCTTGCGTTTGCAGGATGAAATTGCCTAGTTTTATTAATGCTGCATTTCAGGAGAAATTAGCAATTGTATATTTACTAAATTAAGGCATTTATTCCCTTTTTTTTTTTTAACCTAATTTTCCTAATTATGTGGAGTAAGCGAAATAAATTTTGCTAAGAGTGCAGTTATTTCAGCTTAGCTTCTTGTATTAGGCTGTAAAATCGGGGTATATAATAAATATATGTCAGTTCATTTGTACAAAATAAAAGTTGTCAGAAACTGATCTTTCTTGGGATACTTATTTCTGGAAAATCCCTTTTTAGGTTTATTAAGTGGAGATTTTTTTCTTGCATTCAAAGGATTTCTCTCACATTACCTATATGCACCTCTCCCTTTTTCTGGCCTTTACTTAGTTCTTGTAGAAAAAGATCTCTCAACAATGTATTTTTGTTTGGATTTTTGAGAGCTTTTTAAGAGCAAAATTACAAATTGGAAAAAAATCGGTGCTGACTTATTAGAGTAGTGGATTTTCCTATTAAAGTAAGTTTTGGTTTCTCTTTTTTTTTCCTTATACAGAGTTACTTAATTGGATGGAAAGAATTTTGGAAAAATAAATGGCTAATGGCTTATATACTGACATTAATTGTTTCCCTTACTGATTGGATTGTGTCACTGAGTTTTTTCTGCAAAGAGGTAAGAACTGCTTTTTGTAGAAATAATCAGCAACTTAATTGTGGAGAGGGGCAGAGGAGGAGAACCTGCAAATGGAGAGTCAGCAGGGTGTATGTGATTTATTGGAGAATTAAAAGAGGAGGGTGAGATGATTCACTTTAATCTTTGATAGCTGGATAATGCACTGAAACGCAGAAAAAGTTCCATGTAATCTAGCTTAGCAAAAAATTCTGTTTGATTCTTAATGTAAATTTTGTTTGTTGGTAAAATTAAATAACACTCATTGCTTTAGTCTGTCAGCAGTCAAAGAGTGCAGGGAAAACTCTTTGCCTGGCACCAATTTCGTCATGCAGTTGGAGAATTATATTCTTAATTTGATTGAATGGCAAAGCCTCTGTAGTGATGTATAAGAAAAAGGTAATTATGTAGTTTAACAGCTGCTTTCTAACCTGAAGCTGTGCTGTGTTCAAAACAGTTATGCCCTGAGAGCAAGGTCAGGTTTGTGAAGTGGTTCTAGAAGTGCCCTCGTTGAAGCAATATTGCACTCTCCCAGTTGGTTTTGTCTGCCACAGATTTACATTAAAGTAGTTGTTGTGCACTTGCAATCCTTGTTAAGAAAATACTCATGGTAAAAATGCTGGGAAGTGAATGAGAGGGAGATGATCTTAAAATATTGTAAAATTTTGAAGTGTGATAGTGGACAGGTAGTTTGTACAGGAGCCTCCCACACAAAGCAGTGGCAGAAGGAGCAGTTGAACTGCTGTCATAGATGAACAAAAGAATAGCAATAAAGAAAGTGATTTTTGTGTTATTTTGCTGCTAAGTGTGGACCAGAGAAGACTGATCCTAAAGTGCAGAATGCTGAATCACTTGAAGTAGCAAATAAGTGACAGGAATAACTTGAAGGCTTGCAAATGCCTTGACTGCAAGAATCAAGAAGATTATTTGCTGTAGTGTTGTGGGGAAAAAAAGCAGTTACAATTTGAGTCTTGTCAGAGACAGAAATTGCTAAGTAATAAGCAGGCCCTTTAGTTATAAAACAATCTGAAAATTGAAACCAGGCACTTATTTTTAGAATGTTTATTTGTTTTTATTGAAAGTAGCTTTCTGTTAACCCATTTCTTGAGATGGACCTTGGCAGAAAATACAAAAATGCCATCTCTTGGCAGATTGTTATGTCTCCTGAGCAATAGTTAGATGGTTTCTAATTACTGGCCTGATGGGACTATCAAAATATCAATGTGCATTTTTAAAGCAATCTCATTTTAATGAGGTATGGAATCCTTTTTGGTGTTTTGTGAGCTCAGAACAGCAGAGCTCACTTCTTTTTCTGTTACATCGTTGACTTTGTCGATTTGTGTGTCAGTGCTGTTTGACAAACTTTGCAGTGAAAGAGTTTGTGCTGCCAGTCTTGCAGGAGCTCAGTGTCTGATCCGTTGGTTTTTGCAGAGTGTGAGAATAAGAAGAATCCTTCGCCCGTTCTTTCTCCTCCAGAATTCTTCTATGATGAAGAAAACATTAAAAAGCATCAACAGCACATTGCCAGAAATGGCGAGGTGGGTTATAGCACAGAAAACAAGTGTGATTTTTGTTTTGGATCAAAACTCACATCTCCTCCCGCTATCTCCATTTAACTTCTGAAAAACACTCCTGGTTTTCTTTATATGGCATAATTTTGCATTTTTAGCAGAGGATATTAAGAGTAAGATAAAGTTACTAATAATACCTGTGGTTTATTTTCTTTGCAACAGTGTTGTTCTACTACTGGCTGTTCACCTGTCTCTCTTCACCATGTTTGCCATGCTGCTCTTTGCTCGAACAAAGGTAATCAATTCTTTTACTGCCTTTGTGGATCTGGGTGCCTTTTTTTCTCTACTTGCACAGCTGCTTCTTGTCTAGTTTTACAGTCAAACTAGTGAAACTTGTTTTCCCTGAAAAGGTCACATTGTCAGACTTGCTGAGATGAGTTTGAAGTCCATTTGGAGAGTTCTAACATGTGCATAGTATTCATGTATGCAGGAGACTTCCTTATACGTTTACCCAGTTTGATCCTTTGAGTTACTTTCTCTGCTTCTGTTGAAGCCTTCTGTGCTGTTCTGTCTCCAAAGCACTTGTCACTTTTTCAGTTATGTTATCACTCATTTATTTTTTTTCTCTTCCCTATCTAGCTTTTTGATAACTTTAGTTTCTTCTGTGTTTTCTCACTTTTCAATACTGGTATCCCTGGCCATGCCCTGGTAGGTTTTTGCCCATTTGGTTTCTGATCTCTTTGGGTTTTCCTCTCATTTTTTTCTTCTTGATTCTGAAAAAATTCAAATTTTGTGGTTAAAATAATTTTTGTGTTCCAGTAATCTTGGTATGTTCCTTCTCTTCTAAACTTCCTGTATCTTAATTTATCACACTCAGATTATCTGGGTTTTTTTTTTGTTCTTGCTTTTTAAGGCCTTCCATAAATATGTTACTGTGAACACAAAAATGTTTTGCATATTTCTCCCAGTAATTTTTGTCCTGTCCTTAATCTCAGTTTTGCACCTTCACTTCTACTATAATTTGCACTTGAGGCAGCTTCTAGTCTTCCTTATGATCAGCAGATTCCCTGAATTCCCACATTGCAGAATCTCTGGAATTAGAAGCAGAGCTCTGTTTTCCCACTTTGTTTAGTTGCTTTCTGGACCTTTGTATTATCTCTGTTTGTCACATATAATTTTAGTTATGAGCTTCCCCAGCAGATGTTTATTTATAACTTGTATACCTAAACCAGTCACTTTTGTGTACATTGAGGTAAAATAACAAATTAGAGAGTGGACTTTGCTATTTTGATGTGCTGCTCTGACAGCAATACGAACTAATTTTATCTAATGTGGCAAAATACTGCAGGCAAGCTCTAAAAGGAGGTTTATTAATGGAATTCATGACTCTGCACTTTTGCATTGTCTTGTGTACGTTCCCTAGGGTTACATATTCCAGTCTTAGCAGCAGATTCAAGAGCTGTTTGTCCTGTGCTGCCTGACTCATGGTTGTGTTGTTTGCACTCTGCATCTTTTTCTGTCTTTTCTTGACCTCAGGAAGAAAAAGAAAAAAAAGTGGAGGATCCAAGATCAGCCTCCCACTGTGTTTTTGGTGAAGGTTCTGAGTCCTATACTGTCAGTTTGTGACATGATTGTTCTTTCTGGGTCTGAGGTGCTGACTAGACATAACTTCCATGTGGAGCTTCCTGTTCTTCCTTGTGTTTTTTAATTGCTCTTAATAAGTGATGTGATGGCTCTGTAGTCACATGCATTCTCCTAATTTTTATGTTTGGCTTTTGCTTTTTCCACGGCATAGATTTGATTACATGTGTAAGAAATTGATTGTTGACTGATGTTGATGTTTTTGAAAAAAATTTAATTTTTTTTCCTCCCTTCCTTGGTAAGACAGTGATTCCTTGGCATTTCTCTTAACAATGAACACATCTTTGCCTAGGATAACCAGCAGGATAAGGAGTGGGTGGTGTATTTCCGGAATTTGCCGGATTCCCTGACGTCACTGCTGGTCCTGCTGACTACTGCAAATAATCCTGATGGTGAGCACTCTTTCAGAACTAACTCTTGTCTCCCCTTTTGCAGAACAACAGAGTAAGATTGCTCTGTTCAGACTACTGTAACCATTCTTTCAGCTGGTGGTTCTTAGTACAGCCAGAGGAAGGTTTTGCAAAGGTTTTTCATGCCTTTAGTAACTTGATTGTTGCCTTTCTGTGGTGTAACTATATATATGCCACTCTAAAGTCCAGCTGTATGAGAACTTTTACCAATTGCCAGAAACTCATAGAGGTCTCCACTGTGCATCTCAAGCATTAAAATATTATTTCCTGTTTTTGTTAAATTTTGATACAGTGATGATACCTGCGTATTCTAAGAATCGAGCATATTCAATCTTCTTCATCCTCTTCACTGTATTAGGTAAGTTACCTCTTGTCTTCAGCAGTGTAAATGCACTTCAACTCTGACACTTGTGCATACCAGCTACAGTGTTTGATTTTTCTAGGAAAGTTTAATAATGAATTTCACTGTTTTTGTGATTCTTCCAATGATTGCGTAGTGTCTGTGAGATTATTTTCATGGAGGGGACTTATGGTTTGGAGTTTTTTAGTAACATGTCACAGGAGAATGGTTACATTACAGTATATTCAAACATTAAAAACGTTTTGGAAATCAGACACAGGAAAACTAACCCTTTTTAAGTTTTGCATCTGATTTACTGCATACATTGAAACTTCTTTGAGCAGCAGATATTTTTCAGTAAATTTTACTGCCTCTTTTTCTCCAACAGGTAACTTGTTTTTGATGAATTTGCTTACAGCAATAATATACAACCAGTTTCGAGGGTACCTTCTGGTGAGTAAAGCATTCTTGATTTCTGTGTTCTGCTATAAGCTTGAACCTTTGAAGTATTAAGTTTCATCTCTGTATTAAAGCAGTATTCCCTCTCTGGTTGCAGATATAGTTTTAAGGTACTAAATGTTCTTTAATGTAGATACTTTTCCCTTTACATGCTGTTGTAGTTTGATCCCCTCCCGTGACAAAATGACCTGCTTGCATACTTCTGTGTGTGCTGTGGATCTGCAATTTTGACTGTTGTAGAGAAAAAAAACCCTGTTGAATGACTGAAGGACAAGTGACTGAGTAACTTAAACTTGGTCACTGTGAAGGAAATCTGCTGTGCTGTTTAAATAACTGTTGTTGCAGATCATAGAATATTAAGGGGTTGGAAGGGACCCTAGAGATCATTCAATCCCACTCTCACTGCCATGGGCAGGGACACTTCCCACTAGACCAAGTTGCTCAAGGCCTTACCCAGATTGGCCCAGTAGCTTTCCTAGTAGAGCCCCAGAGAGAAGGTGAAGTTTGTTGGATAATAAGCCCCAGGCAATATTACACAGAGGAATAGCCCTCACCCTCTTGTGCCAGAGGGGTGTGTAAACAGGATAGGTGAAGGGAGGATTTTTGGTAATCCTTCCCTCTTCCTCTGTTTCATCCCTTTCTCAATTTTCTTCTTTCTGACATGACAGCATGACATAATCTGAGTACTAATAAAGTAACTGAGTTTGAAAGTGATTACTTTAATAAAAAAAGGCATGCAAAACTGTGGCTCTGGATTTGTGCTTTTAGGTAGGAAGCTGGAGTAGGACAAGCTCTCTAACTCTTCTTTCTGCATACTAGTGTGAATTTCTGTGAATGCTTGAGCTTTGCTGTTGCCAGTGTCTCTGGAACAGGCACTCCATAATTGAAAATAAACCATAAACCTGGATGTTTACTTGAATTCCAGGGACTTGTTTGCTTACTTGATTCCTTCCTCCTTGTACATGGAGTTCTTGGAGGGAGTGAGGCCTAGGGCAGTCTCCTGTCCTGATTTCTAATCCCAAATCTGGGATGTGTGCCCGAGGATCAGTATATTATCTGGCCATAGGACACAGTAGTGCCTGAAGTGTGAATAAATTGTTTCCTCTGTGGTGTTTTTACTGCTCAGAAATCAGTTCAGTCCTCCCTCTTCAGGAGGCGGCTGGGAATCCGGGCTGCGTTTGAGGTGCTGTCTTCCCTGAAAGAGACTCCTGCTAGTGCACAACAGTAAGTGAAGAATCTTGAAGCAGTAGATTACCTAGCAAAAAGTAAGAAAAGAAAAAAGATAGATTTTTTTTTTTTTGTGGTCATCTTGTTTGGTTTTAATATATTTACTGAGGTTCCATTCTTGAAAATGGCAGTTTGTTGCTCATCTCATTTATTTATTTTTTCTTCAACTGGGTGTTCATAACCTACTGTTTGGGGTTCTTATGGAGTCTGTTTCCTTTTATTTCTACTTCTAATTTTACCTGTTTTTTAAAACAAGAAAGAGGCAGGAACACATTTGGAACAGCTCATTTTTCCTTCTATAAAGTTATGTGTAGAAGGGCCCATTCTGTTTTCTGTTAAATAGGCCCTGTGTCAGCGTTGAGGCCTTACTACAGGTGCTGCAGAAAGCTGAGATGGATTCTCGCTGCAAGCAAGCCATCATGAGAGTAAGAACTGGATTTTCTTAGCCTTTACATTGGTGACTATCAATCCTGACTGGCAAATCCAGAGATCTGCCCTCTGTTGCAGCATCCCTTGGATCATAACAGAATACTGGCACTGCTACATGGGACTAAAAAATTAAGTTAATTAAAATAGCATGTGATCCTAGAGAGGGAAAATAGAAAAGGCCAAACATGTCCTCCAGTCACTTAGCAGTGTTGTGTTAAAGCAGAGCAATGCTGAACCTTACTCCAACAGCTTGAATTACATCTTTATTCCTAGATTTCCAAGGTAGTCTGAGGGTTTTGGCAAACTTTGCAGATGTTCCTATTGCAGATGTTGATCTGAATGTTTCTCTTTCATGTGAAGTCACTCAAAATGTGCTCCTGTGACCAGCTGTCAGCCGCCCAGTTCCAGAAGCTCTTTGAAGAACTAGACAAAGATGCCATTAAGCAAGTATGTATGTGACCATCATTTCTACAGCATCAGAAGTCGTTTGGTCCTGTGCAAAAATAAGTGAGAGTACTTCAGTATAAAGTCTATAAACAAACTTTGCAACATGTGAACACAAGGTGTGATCACATGGCATTGATTTTTAAACTTTTCAAGAGCTGCTTTTATAGCCACAAAAAAAAAAAAATAGCTTTGGGGGATTTTACAGCATAAGTTTGGGATTGCTAGGTAGTGTTAAATGTACAGAATGCATCTTTGTTTATTCTGTCAGCATTTTTAAGTCAGTTGGTCAGGTAAAATAGTTCAAAGTCTTTTTTCTCCAATCCCCGAATGAAGAAAAAAGTGTGGATTCTCTCAGTGTTCAGGTGAAGATGGGCAGAAACCAATCTTCTCCACTTGGAGAGAGAGAGAGAGAAAAAGCAAAACACTAAACTGTTTGAGGGTTAGGAGATGTTCTCTTCTGTGTTTGCATGTAACTAAGACTCCTGAATGAAATGTTGGGAAATGGGGAAGGGATGTGCACAATTAGTAGCTTGGTGTTTAGTTTAATCTCTTTGGGGCATTGGAGAGAGGTTGGATTATCTCCCTTCTCTGCCTTACCTTGTGTTGTGCCATAATCAGGAATGTTCTCTTGCTGCTAATAGCCACAACTGGAAAACATTTTCCAGATGAAATGTCAAAATTAGCCCGTGGCCCTGAGGTTTTGCTTTGAAAATGTCTGGGTTTTTAAAAATCTGAGATGGGGTGCGTTTTAAAAATTATTTTATTATTTTTAAAATGCTTATGCTTTGTGACTCAGCAAATCCTTTGTGTTCTTTTCAGCACCCTCCCAGTCCAGAGTACCAATCCCATTTTATGCAGAAAATGCAATTTGCCTTTGGCCATCCCTACTTTGGCTACTTGGGGAATGTGGTAGCCCTTGCAAACATTATTTCTATTTGTGTAAGTAAAGGTTTTTTTGTTGTGGGACGGTG